>CAJNSZ010000061.1:193794-256964 GCA_905329745.1 Rotaria sp. Silwood2 | reverse complement strand
GTGGCGCGGGGTGGGGGTGGGTGTGGGTGTGGGTGGGTGTGGGTGTGGGTGGGTGTGGGTGGCGGTGGGTGTGGGTAGCCTTCATTTTCGACACTCGTACGTCCACAACCACTGCTACAACTAAACTCACACCCACACCCACACTACCCACACCACCCACACCCACACCTACACCCACACCTACACCCAGATCCATACCCACTTTGGTATTTATTAATTAATGCCATATTCAAGTCTCACAATAATGCAGTGTTTTTTTTTTATTTTTCCTGACTTCTTTTATTATCTTTTTGACTCGAAACATTGATTTAATCTTCGTATTTCATAGTCTGTCTCTATACAATTGTATTATCGTGATTATATCGTATTTTTTCAACCATTGATTTGTGCACTTTTGTCTTCATTAGTACATATTTTCCATTATTCAATCTTTCAAATTAAAATGCACATATGTTTAGAATAAAATACTGAATGCATGTCTTAAGTTGAAGTTTTATGAATGATGCTCCTCATTAAAAATTCTAGAAAAAGGAATGAAATAGTGAATATTATTAGACAAGTTTATGCCACACTTCATCTAGTGCTTATAATACATGCAAGTTTTTTATTAGGAAGATTCTAAATACGAAAATAGAAATCAATCAGCAAATTGAAATAATGAAAATCAAAAGGAGAACACGAAAATTTTACGTCATCTATAGACTATAAATAGCATAAGACTAATTACTAATTGATTAATATGGTAAAAAACTAACCACATTATTAGACATATCACACTGTGTACTGTCTCAGATGTTATAGTGAAACAAAGGAAAACATGGATTCCATGGTGCAATTCCCAACGGGACTATACTAAAGAAACTTCTCATTAATGTTTACTATTGCTCATGATCTTTTTCATAATGAGAATAAGCTTCTTGAGTGTTTGACGACAATATAGAGATAGAATTCAAAGAAAATAAAGACAGAATAAAATGTGTCTGACGAATAACTGTGCTGCTACATGCATGACTTTTTAATCATTTTCATGGTTAGTGAATCAAAATTAAACTTACAATTTTCATAAGTAGTCTTAATTTCAGATTTTATTTTGAACGGGAACATCAACACGAGTTTCATAATATTTCAACTCTGATCACCATCTGTAATTGTTTCTTAAATAATCTTCTGTCTTTTTCGCTGATTTCGAGATATAGGTCACTGAAACTCCTATATATGACATATGTAGAATAAAAATAAAATATAACCGTAAATGATGTCATATTTTATTTTTGATATTACTAACATTTCTTAATAATAATCTAGTAAATACTTATGAAAAATGTCAGGATAGATAAATATTAATGAATCGAACAAAAGTTATCACAAATTCAAACTTGTAAAATATTTTCTTTTCAGAGATTTCAGAAGGTCAACCATTAAAAATGGCAAGAGGTTCTTCCTTCAACATCTATATTACTTATTTTGGGTTTAAGCTATTTTTTCTATGGGAATTAAGAATAGATGAGAATATCTTTTGTTTTTTTTTACGCAGAAGAATATTATTTTAAGAATAGAGAGAAGAAAATTACTAGAAATACTTAAAAAACTTAAAGAGCACATATTTTTTTTTGACTCCATTTATCTGATAAAAATGTGTCAGTTTTTAACAAAAAGAATAAACCACTAACTACAACTTCAGTGAAGTAGTCATCAAAAAAAAGCGAGCACAGTTAGTCGTATCATGTAGAAGAAAACATATTGAAGATATGAACTGTGAGCTGTAAATCTTCTCTTCCATTAAACCGACATATAGATCCTAACCTAAGAAATTAATATTTTGTGTTGAATTCAAGATTGTGAAATTTTTTTCTGTACTTTGGTTATGAGTAGTTGAGTGAAAATTCAAGTATAGTTTTATAAACAGAGATTGTTCAGGTAGTTATTAGAGTTTTAAATAGGTACGATGCAAAACTAATCAAGAAGATAGTGTGACTGACAATGCCACTAAAAGAGTCTGAAAACACTAGTTTGTGGTTTTAACATTAAAATATAGTTTTTTTTGCAAGGTTTTCATTCTATTTCAACTAAAAATTTAGAGTTTTCCGTACCATTCATTAAATATAACGATTTTTTAGCGTTATTCTTATTAATTTTTCAACTGTTTGAATATTTTTTGACTCTTGTAGCATCCGCTTGAGGAGTAGATAACTGAGTTTTATACTAAACCAAGTTACCTACATATTTTCATTTCTTTGTTTTTCCAAATAACTTTATAGTGTATCTTCTTATACATTCGTTGTTTGTGCGTATCTAGTCTGACGTTTTCTTTACATCAAAGAAGAACAAAGGGTCAAAGGGTATTTTTTATTCATAAGAATGTCGTCATCAATATTAGTTACAACATTGGCTAGCGTTCAAAGAGAATTAATTCGTTATTGTTGTTCGATATGGCTCACATTTGGTGTTCCAGGTTGTTTACTTAATGTTATTCTCCTGTCAAGACGACAGTTACGTGTAACATCATGCTGTAATTGTAAGTAATTATTATTATTAGAAATAATATTTGAATATAGAAAACCTTTCATTGTTTTTTCTCTATCTCCATTCTTAAGGAAATCAGAGTTAAAAATGTTTTGACGTGGTTTTTTTTAGAGATTTTTCATTCCTACTAAATGACTTGACCATTCAAACATGAAATTCATTCTTAATTAATTATTTCCTTTGTTATATTGCATTGATCGATCTCAAATTAGTAAAATACAGATTATAAAAATAAACAAAACGAAGTAGACAAGAGGTAGAAACAGAAATATTTCAATCATAGAATTAGAAATTTTTCGCAGATGAATACCTACATTCCTATTGTATAAATATGAGAAAAAAATCGAAGTCTTCGGATATTTGTAAATAAATTTAACTAGATGACCTACTTTTGATCTTTAATTTTAGTTGATACGTTGATCACATCTAAATAAATTACATTCTATAAAGATAGATACTAAGAAATGACTATATCAATATAAATACATTTTAAAGAAAAAGACAATTATTTTGACGAGTCGTCACTCGGTAGAATAATTATTACCAAATCACACAAACGAATCCTTGTTAATGGTCACTTATATTCGTAGACTAGTTTAGTCATCAAATGACTGTTTCATTTGTTCAATATACATAGAATTTTTGTCTACATATTACTGATGTCTATAATCTATTTATCTAAAGGAATATGTGCACTTTTATCTTTTTTTACAAGTTAAACACGAGTTTTGGAACATTGTAAAAACGTAACTAAATACTATTTCTTATTAAAACCAGCATATTTGTTTTGAAAAATCGATTATTAGGAATATTTATGATTCCAGTTAACTGTTTCCCGTCAGCCGGTGCATTATATTTGAACAGATGAATATATAAAATTACCAAATAGACATAAAAAAAAGGTCAATAAATGTAATTAAACTAGGTTTCCATAGAAAATTGGAATACAAAGCTGTTATTGTCATCCTTATAGGATTAAAATGTTAAAACAAATAATTTCTTTCACACATCAAAGGAAGAGTATTTTACTGTTACTTTATGATGCATATTTCTTTACTATTGTTTGATCAGGTCTTTCATAAGTGAAATATGCAAGCAGTTCATATAGTCCGACGAGAAGCCACTAATATGGTTTTACCGATCACACACTAGTAGAATTTGGCATAACTTTTAATAGAGTACTAATTAAGCATTCATTTTAGATCACGCTTTCTGTTGATATTTATAAAATGTACTTCCTAGTTTCGGAAAAGATATCTCATTCCCAAATTGTCACTTTGTTAAACATTATAAAGTTTTTCTTTTGTAGACTTTTTAGGAGCATCATCAACACTTATAATAACTATAAGTGTAAGTTCTTGTGCATATCTGTATTCACTTAATCATCCAGATCCGATTACAATAATACGTGCATTTTGTAAGGCACGTCTCTATGTATTGCAAACAACTATGATGATGGGACGTTGGATGATAACTATGGCTTGTGTTGATCGATATGCATTAAGTTCAAGAAACGCTAGTATACGAAAATTTGCGCAAGTACATGTTGCGCGTCGTGTAATTCCTATTATAGTTGTTGTTTGGCTTATCTTACCTATTCATACACTAGTATTCTATGAGATCCGTGAAGCTGCTGGTATTTGTGCCATTGTTAATAATTGGACAGCAGCACTCTATCATAGTATTTAAGTATTAACTACGGGTGATATCTTTCCCTTCCTAATTATGATTACGTGCGCTTTACTCATTCGACGTAATCTTGCCACAAAACGAGACCTATTCGAACTACAAAATAATTCCAGTTTTCATTCTACTCAACAGAATACACATACAAATGCACATACACATATTCTACGTACACGTGATCAACATGTATTAGCTATGTTATTCATACAAATCATCATGTATTGTATTGTTCATGCACCTCAATTTATTTATACTCTTTATGCTGCTATAGCCAGTAATATTCCAAATTAGTCAGCTGAACGTTTAGCTATTGAAAAATTTGCATTTTTTTTGCTGAATTATGTGTATTTCTATTTCCTGTTACATCATTCTATTTATATATATTAGTATCCCGTACTTTTAGAAATGAACTCTATAATTTAGTACGTTCATTGTTCACAATGTGTTTTAGTCATTGGAATGTACGTGTTGTACACACCAGAAATATTACAAACATTGTTCCAGTATCTAATCAGATACATATGGCTTCTCAAATGCAAAAGACAAATCACTAACTCAATGAACTGACCAAGATCATGTGTCGTGTATAGATTCAATAAACCATAATTATATTCAGCTTATATCTATTGTCTGTTCGATGATCGTTCTCATTTTTTTGTCGTCATCAATGTCGCTGTGAAAGTATGAAAACACTCCCTTATGCTTTTTTTTGTGTATTAATGTTTTCAAACAAAAAAAAGAGAAATAAATATTTGTCGTATTAGTCTAAATAAAGGTTTAAGTTATCTGTATGTCGCATATATCAATAGAAAATGTTATCCTGCTTTTGAATATTCGCCTAATATAATATTGCAAAATAATAGAAGATTATGTCAGTTATAATATAATAATTGGGATTTATATAGGATAATCGTAATATGATATGTTTTCCATCAAAGTAAATGCGTTTTACGGCCTACTTCTATCTGACATAACTATTATAATCATTCTACGTTTTGTGTTGGTAATTTTGTATCTATGAATGAAAAAAGATAAGCATTCAAAACGATAAATGTAATAATTATTGATTTAATAAGATAAGATTAGAAGAACATATGTAGATATGATTATTTCATGCATATGCAAAGCACATTAGTGCATTACTTCAAATGGGATATCGCAGCCTAATGTTTCCTGAGTATATTATAAGCCCTGTATTTTTCTTTTGTTTTGTACGAAATTTTTCAATCTATTTCACTTTGATTTTGTTATTATCTGAAGCGCAGTTTCCTTTTCAGCAAATTAAGAGTCAACTCCTTACAGCTTATTTTTTGTCTATTATCAGACCATAGACATAGGATTCTTCTATTGCTCATATTTGAACGTGTAATTTATTCAATCAGCTCTTCATAGAAGCAAACTGTTCTTGTATGCGGAGTTTTAATCGCTCAAGCCTTTTACGAAAAATCACATTGTATGGATGGTTAACTGGTAAAGAAGATTCCTCGATATTAACAGAACGTTCACAATATGATAAAGCAGCATGGTAGCCTTCAACTTCGTATAATGCTGTAATACTATTGTCACTAACTGCTAGATTATGGCGATCTGGAGGAAGTATATCTTGCCAGATTTCCAGTGCTTCTCGATAATAAGCAAGTGCCTTTGGATGATCTTTCATAAACATATATATATATACACTACCGATATTATTCTTCGTAGATGCTACTAATGAATGATCCATAAAAGGAGATTCTTGTAGAGTTTTAAGCGCTTTATTATAAAAATCTAATGCCATTGAATAATGTGTTAGTTTTTAATGTGCTCCAGCAATGTTATTGTATGCTGAAGCCAAATTCGGATGATTTTCAGAAAGAGATTCTTGCCAAAGTTCAAGAACTTTTTTATAATACAAGAGCGCTGTTGAGTTATCTGTCATTTTTTCATATGTTGAACCGATATTATTTTTTACAGTAGCTAGTAAAGGTTGATTTAGGGGCTGCGAGATTTCAAGAATTCGAGCAGCTTGATAATAACAATCCAATGCACTTGAAAATTCAGTCATGGCTTCGTGAAATGCACCAATATTGTTGTAGGTTTTGGCTGATTTAGGATGATTCATTGGGGATAATTTCTTCCAAATTTCAAGTGCTTTCTTATAATAGGAGAATGCATCCAAGTATTTTTGCATTTTTTGAAGCAGAAGGCTAATGACATTATAGCTTTTGGTTAGGGCAAAATTATTCTCAGGCAGATACTTGCATTTTACTTTAAGTGCTTCTTTATGACTTGAAATTGCATCTGAGTAACCCCCAATTTTTTCATATACTAGGGCAGTATTATTATAATTATCAGGCAGATCTATATAATTCTGGTCTTCAGTGCTTAATCGTATGTTAAACCCTTTTTCATAATATGAGAGTGCGGATGAATAATCTCCTATTATGACGTACACAGCGCCAATATTATTGAAGACAATAGCTAAATCAACATGATCCGAAAATTCAGATTTTTCAATGATTTTAAGAGCTTCTTTATAATTTGGAATCGCATTTGAATGATCACCTATTTTAAAAAAAAAATGAACCAACACTGTCATAAGATAAAGCTAGATCAGGATGGTTCTATGGGAGAGATTTTTTTAGAAATTCTAGCACTTTTTCATAATTTTTTTGTGCATCGCAGTAGTTTCCCATATTAACAAAAACAGTTATTGTATGAACATGCGTTTTTGTAATCCCCCATACTACGATACGTTGCATCAATGTTACTGTAAATAGTGGCCAACTTGTCATAGTTCATCTGCTCAGAGTTTTGAACACTATGCAGCGCATTGTTGTAGCTGATAGTTGCAGCCGAGTATTCACCCATATAATTTTGTGCAGAGACTGTAAGTTATTACTATGTAGAATAACCAAACTAGAATTGTTTGAAGAAGCAATATTTTGTGGGTGTATCAAGCGCAGTTTGAAAGAGCGAGAGAGCTTGTCTAAAATGACCTTTCTTACATTTCAAAATCCCAAGCAGTTGATAGAGAATAGTAATTTCATCATCATCATCATTAACAGGCGCAATATTGAGTAACATCTGATGGATTTCTTCACCCTTTTTAAATTGTTCCATTGTGTACATCAAAAGATCTAATTGTTGCCATGAAGTCCCTCTACCTAAATCTTCTCTCATATGTTCAGTAAGAATTCTAAACTGTTGATCATCATCACTTGTTAATGTCAAGTCTACTTGCCAAACTTTATTGTCAATCTTTTTTACGTCACCAATACGAAAAATTGTTTGCATTGAAAAGAGAATTTCTTTTTCATCATCATAATAACTTATTCCATCAAGAGAAATAAATGGTACGTTTGCATTTACTGTATCAATTTCCATTACAAAAAGAATACCTTTCATATTCGGATTATCTGCATTACTTTCTGCATACATAAGAGATACTGTCTTATCTATACTTGTCGATAAAAAACTATCGAATGAAAATAAACCTCCTTTACCTTTGTATAACTTCTCAAAATCATCATTGGTCATCGCTTGACCTCGGTAGACAATAAAAGATATTTGTCCATTAGATTTTAAACGTAGTTCATCAATTTTTTGATGAAGATCTCGAAGGAAGAAACCTATGGTTCTTATAGTTTCAACATCTTGTATTCATAGAGCTCGATTAAGCATCTCATAAAGGAAACGTGAACGTGGATACCACCGAATAGATGCATCGCTCTGATAATCACGTTCAAATTCATCAACTGTTTGTAATATCTTCGTATTATTGCCATAGAACCCGCGAGATAATGCTACAAAATACTTTCTTTGATGTTCATCAAAGTCTAATTTGAGTAAGACCTCTTTTAAAAGCTTTGTGTACATGTATGATGGATCAAGTTCATTCAAATTTACTTTCGAAATATTAGTGTTAGGCATAATACTAGTTGAAATAAGATTCTCTTCATATCGACGTATGTCATTTTTAAATGAATCGAAAATAGAACTAAGATCTGTATAAATGCCTTTTACTTTATGGAATTTTTTAATCACTTCATTATCTCTTATTTTACCATCGTAGTAGACATAGATCGAATAAATTTGTGGCATATCATGAATGATTGCTATAAAGTTTTCCTCATGGATATTTGACAAAGTCAAGAAAATAAATTCATTATTGACATCGATAAAAGAGTCAACACATTTATCTACATTAATGTATATTTTGGTTGTACTAATAATTGTATTAAGTTGAACATTGACATGTTCTTTGTTCAAATTGAGTTCATCAATCTTTGGATCTAATACAATGAGACTGTAATTATTAATATTATGCTGCGACGATTGTTTTATGAAATGATTTTCATATAATGTTTGTGCCATTGCTGATATTCAAAAATATGAGATTTTTTTCTTGAAACACATGTTGTTTGTCGATTTTTTGCGATTTTTATTAGAATCTGCTTTTGTATCTTGATTGAAAAATTTAATTGATAATTTCTTTTAAAATGAAAAGCTACTTTTTTAAGTAACTGACACTATTTTAGTCGCTGATGTTGATTCAACTAATGTTATTATTTTACTTAAATAAACAAAGTTTCGATCCATGAATAATAGTTTTATTGACATTTTTACAAATCTAGTAGGAAAAAAGGAAAGATTTGCATATAGCAAACAGAATGAATAATTTCTGTTGCCTCCATTAGAATAAATAAGCTTTTTTTCTCTTTCGTGACTGAATATAATGTGCATATGATTAAAAATCATTGAAAGAAATCAAACTTCAGTTATAGCTACAAATATTATGCAGGTAAAGAATCATGAGAAGAAAAACAACTGTTAGAGTCACGAAAATTAACCATATCTTCTTCTTCAGTTATCACGTAACAGAATAAACTTAGTCTGCATTCTAACTTGTTTGATAAGATATACGAACGAAAGAATCGAAATATCGAGGGCATCCGAAAAAAGAATTACATTTTGTGTCTGAGGTAAATTTAATCGAAGCTATTGTAAACATTTGAGCTATTAATACTGAAAAAAATACAAAAGAATATGCGTTTTTTGTACTAGCTATAATCGTTATTACGCTCCCAAACTAAATACAGGAAAAATCTTTGATCTATATAAAATATTTTGAAATGTAAATGATTTGTGACAGATTCAAAAGAAATCATTTGATGCGACAATGCTAATTGATGGATTCGTTAGAGAATTCATTTTATCCATAATATTGAGGATATTGTCATCTATAAGATGTAAAGCTTCTCTTCACCTATTTAACAAACCGCAGTCATAATTACCCGCATTATGTAGTCACTATGAGTAAACAGTATTATTATTTGATGTGATTTATTATAATAAATGATTCTTAAAAATCAGCAAAATTTTATTTTTAATTAACAAATAGTTAATAATTTAGAATTAAAAACAGAATGATTTAAATTATGATTCTTCGATGATTCTAAGCGTTTTATTATCCATGCTAACCTTAATAAAGAATGTGAAATATCAAAAATTTCACCAGCACAATCTATTTTTAAATTTGAGGATTCCATATATTTCCTTAATTGTATATCACCTGTTGTTGCAGGCGTCAAAACTTTTGATTCGTTGACAATTAGTTTTGGCTCTAATCCATTTGATGCCCATATAAATATTGATTAAAATTGTTCTAATGATTGATAGTACCTTTCTGATGAATATCCTTCAGAAACAAGTTTATGTTTGACATCATTCATTTCATTTAATTGATTACAAATATATTCCTCCTATAGCTAAGGATGATGATAATCCTGTTGAACATATTCCACCAGAACATATCAATTGTAAATCATTATATGATTCTATTTGATAATCAGAATATTCCGTAACTGGTCGTATTCCTGTGTACAATCTAACATGTTCATAATTCAACTCTGAAAATGTTGGTATCAATTCAGTTATTTTACTATATAGTTTATTATTTATTTCAGATCTAATTGGTGCTTTAGATCGATGAATTTGTGGTTCACCTGTTAATTCGATAATAATTTTATTTAATAAATTTAGATATATAATTATAATTTTAGTAAATTTTGTTAGTAATGGTAACATGATGGACTTAATAGGCAATTCTGATGTAGATAATGAATAACCTAAAAATTGTCCAATGCGTGGTTGTATAACAAATTTTGATCTTGAAAAACCTTGTTGATCAATACAAATTTTTTCAACATAATCACCATATAATCCAGCACAATTAATAACTATTCGACTTTTGAATTGTCCATCATTTAATAGCCAATATTTTGTTTTCTGAATCGTATCTACCATTTATTATTTTTGTATTCATTCGTATATGACCACCTAATAATTTACGTTGCACATACAAAATTGAAGGTAATGTAAGTGGATCACCTATGCATTCACCTGAAATATGGAAAGCACACAAAGCATTAGGACGTATATGAGGTTAACGTTCGTATAATATAGTGGATGATATTTCTTGTACTTTAGTCATACCATTATATAAGAGAATACAAAACATAATATTATGACAATTTAATGTCTCAGTATTTCAATTTTCGTGACCATATATGTCTTTAGTAATTTTTTCGAAACACATTCTCAAATAATTCAAATAAATTTCGATTATTTACTGTTCGTGAATTTCTCTATGATACTACTTACTTTATGTGCAATATGAACAATTTGTTTTAATATTTCTAATTCATCCGATTTCCATGCAACAATATAAGCACCAATTTTTTTTAATTGGTAACGGAATATCTTGAGCAAATGATTGGTATAATTCATATTCATGCTTAACTAATTTTGATTCTAAAGTTCCATGTACTGTATCAAATCCTGTATGCAATATTCCACTATTACCAGAACTTGCTCCAGTTATTATTTGTGAAGAGTTTTCTAATAATAGTACATTTTTATAACTGTTTAATGTCAACTGACGAGAAACTTCTAATCCTACAATACTACCACCAATTATTATGATATCATATACTAAAGACATATCTTCAGAATGAAATAGATATGAAAGAAAAAAAATGTAAGAGAGTGATATGAAAATAAGTCAATAATGGTCAGATAAAAAACAAAAAAAAGGATTTTCTTTTCATGTGTTTATTCTAGTTAACAAATGAAAATGCATTTAGATATGAAGTAAATTTTTTATTATAATTTATCTTCACATCAACACTAAAAAAAATAGGTATTCTCGGAAACCGACGAAAAAAAGTTTCCGAGGGTTCGGAAACCCATTTCTTACTCTCGAATACCCTTTCATGGATTTCCGAGCCTTCGGAAACCCATTTTTTGCTCTCGAAAACCCTTAAAAGGTTTCCGATAGTAACAATCTCGGAAACCGAAAAGAGTTTCCGAGCTTCGGAAACTCTTTCATGGGTTTTCGAATTTCGGAAACTCTTTTCGGTTTCCGAGATTGTTACTATCGGAAACCTTTTAAGGGTTTTCGAGAGCAAAAAATGGGTTTCCGAAGGCTCGGAAACCCATGAAAGGGTATCCGAGAGTAAGAAATGGGTTTCCGAACCCTCGGAAACTTTTTTTCGTCGGTTTCCGAGAATACCTATTTTTTTTAGAGTGAAGACCGATGAATTTTAAGTATGTATCAAATGTTCAACGAAAACATAATACATATCTATAGAATAATTAATTTTAATGAATATTATTTATTTTATTTTTCTAAATAAAATAATTTGTATAAAGTAATACTAAGAAGGAGCGTATTTCAAAGAGAATTCAATAAACATTAGAATAATATAAAACTCATACATGATTATCCCAGTTTCAATAAAAAAAAAGGACTTTGAATTGTATGAAAGTAATGTTATACGTATATTTTGTATGATACGTCTCTTTGAAAAATTCCAAAAACAAATATTTTCTTTAATCATTGACTTCAACGAAAATAATTGCTATCTTGTAGAGCATCGAAGTATATGCCTTTTAATTATTGAAAAAAGTCACTTGTTTTTCTTTCTGATTCAAAATAAAAACTCTCCAGAATTCTTCGTTTCCTTTTGTGGAGATCTCGTTTGGAAAATACTAATTCAGTTAACTTTCGTATGAGTGACTGGCAGATGGGTGTGTGTCCTTTATTTAACTATTCAATTACACATATGTCAAATCTGAGTTATGCTGACACCTACAGAAATACCTAATCCAAATATTTAAAAAATATTGTATTCTTATATTTTACAATAAATGTATGTATTGCATCAGCCTAAAAAGAAATAGAATTGATGACGACATGAATGACACATCTGAGAGATGTATTGCAATATGCAAAGAAAACAAGAACTATGCTCACATAGAGATTAAATTGAAGTACGAAAATAATTGAATACACCGGCCGGGAGTCGAACCCAGTTGTCTCGCGTGTCACACGAGGATTCTACCGTTACTACCAGTGCTTATTTTTCATTTGTAGAGAAAGTTTCAAAGTAGTTTATTTGAATACATACCATTTAAAATAATCTATAAGTCGAAATATAAATAATTTCAGAAAGTTGGTAAAAGCGATTGAAAAGAAAGTTCTTCATGCTTGATTAATCAAAGACTGACATTCCTGATTTATTAAAGTCGATTCGATTTGATACTGTTATCGCACTATTTCGGTTTTATATGATGACAAAACAGTTGATTAGAATCGGAAAGTCTATAGAAGAGTCTAACAATTCAGAAACGAGAAAAGTCAGGAATTTTAATCTTCAATAGATAAAGAGCAGAAGTATTTATCTTCTTCTACAATATTTGAAAGATTATTTTAAGTTTTCATATATGTAAATCAAATGATCCCCGTCTGTACAGTCTAATCACTTCAACGATCATACCATATAGTAATTGTTTTAAAAAGATCTCTATAAATAAAGAAGAAGCACTGGTAGTTTAGTGGTAAAATACTCGTCCTACACACGAGTGAACCGGGTTCGATTGCCGGCCGGTGTATTAAACTTCATTTCAATTTTTATTTTTACTTAATCGTCTGATTATTTCGAATTGAAAATAAATTATGCTTCTTCTGGATGTAACAATGTATACTTCCTGCAAAAAAGAAACTGCGCCCCGTATTTTCACAAAACATTTGCCATAATGAAATATTTTGTAAAAAATAATGACATATTTTCTGAAAGTCCGTGAAATTTTTGATTACTCTATATATCTAGCTATCACATTATATTTATATGTTCAAAAGTTAGACTGAACAAAAAAGACCTAATGACAATTGACAAGTGCGAAATATCATCATTATTTGCTCACTTTTATTATTATTATTTAAAACTGACTATTTTCAATGGAAAATTTTTATAAAGCAAATATGTCATTTGAAAGAGCGTGAAATTCTTCATCATTCTATCTACTTATATATATATATATATATGAATGAAATTTGAAACAAATAGCTTCATTACAGAGTAACTAATGTTATTACTCTTTACCATAAAGATTCACAGAGAGAACATTATTTTTTTCTGGTTCCTTGTAGTTTTATAATAAACATTTTACACTTTATCAGGTTCGATCGATTAGATAAGAACACCAACACATGAATCAAGGACACTTTCGTTGATATTTTTGTTTTTGATTAATGAAATTTATTCATAATGCCACTTCACTTATATCTTGGATATCGATGGCAAATTATTTTGTTACGTTTAGATCAAGGTATGTCTTCAATGCGAACGATTCATAATATTTTACAATAATTTTGTGAAAACAATTGTGTTATTGAATGTGATGGTCGTGATCAGGCCCGTGCTTCATTGAATAACCGTAAACGACTTCAAAAAAAATATGACAGTAGATAGAATGACAGAGAATTTCATGGACTATCAGGCTGTGAATTTGGAGATATGGGTGAATGTGGCTATTGGTTTTAGCTCTTCTCAAACCTACACACACTCACCCACATTCACACCTCACACCCCACCCTTAACTTCACAAGGGTCTAGGAAAGATAAGCACGAGGAAACTTCAGCACGAATGAAGACCTCGGGTTTCGAAAAGAATAGAATCCTCCAACCGTATCAACATTTCAATTTACACCCACACTCACATCTGCGTCCTAGTACTGGTACAATATCATCATCCAGTACTTAAAAGAGCACCGTGCTGAAGATTCCTCGTGCTTATCTTTTCGGCTCCCACTTCACAAATACCACGTTGCATTGATATCATAAACCTTATACTGATGAAATATTTTGAAATGATGCATAATGAATCTATATTTACAAAAGTTCATATGTTGATAATTTGTGGACAGAAACAGAGATGGAATATCTCATTCGAAAAAGTTGAAATTTTTCATCATTAGCGACAACTATTGTTTTTCTGAAAGTGATGAATATAGTTGGGTATAATAAGGATGCATGGACGCGATTTGTGCTCACTTCCTACAATCATAACAATATATAAGAAAAAAAGTGGTCGTTGTCAACTGAATAAGTGAGAAAGCGTTTGATTCGATCCAATTCGACTCGACAAAAAGAAGGAAAGTATTCGATTCAATTCGGCTACGACAAGCTGAACAGGCCAATGATTCGATTCGTTTTCGAGCTCTGATGTGAACACATTGCCTGTAACATTCGTTTATTCTAAATAACAGAATGACAGGACAAGCTTGTTATGAAAAGGCTCTTCTCTTGCATTTATTAATTATTATTAATTTGATCATCTTTGTTTTTCCCTTGAATGCTAGTTACATATTTATGTCTAACATTTTTGTATATTAGTTCTATTGGCAGTACACTAACAAGGTTTTGAACTGTATGTTGTGCTTTATATCTGTTAAAATGTGATACGTAATTTTAAAATTTTGATCATACTTATCGATATAATGGATAATGTTAAAGAAGAAATTGAAATCATGTAAGAGATGCTATACTTAAATAAGTACTGTCTAAGAAATCCCAAAATATTGATTTCGCTCATTGACATCTACCGTGTGTCCTAAAAGTCCCTTCCCAAAAGTTTTTGAGTAGATTTTCACTATTTTATGGAACTATACCAACTTTCTTTTTTTTAAACGATAGGAAAAAGCGCAAAGTTTTATTCTATGAAGACCTTTTTTTATAGATACTGTTCGAAGGTGTTACCTTCCAAGGAAATACAAAAATTTAGTCTTTTTCTTATTTCAAGAAAAACGTTGTGTAGCGTGTTTCTTTCGAGTCGTTGAATTTGTTGTCCGGCCAGGAGAGAATGACTTTTGAAGGACAAGATTATTACTCCATCTGTTTAACAAATGACGTCCCTCCCGAAGTTATTTGTGTAGAGGATAACTATCTATTTCTCTAATCATGGAAGTGATCGGACATACATTTATTCTACAAACATCAAATGTCGATCGATTTACACTTACGAATTGAAATCGTTCTCATGATGGCCAGGTTAGAATCTCCATCATCAGTTAGACGACATTTCCAACGCGAAAATATGTCGGATATTCCTTCCGAAAAAACCATCAAGGCTATTTATGATAAATTCATCGAAACTGGATCCGTGCATGATAGAGAACGATCAGGACGACCATCCTTAATGACCACAGAAAAATTAGATGAAATTGAAGAAGTTTTATCAGACAACGCAATGGTTAGTGTTCGACGTGTTTCTCAAGAAGTCAATCTGTCAAAATCGACAGTACATCTGGCAATGCGTAATGTGTTAGGTTATAAACCATATAAAATGCATTTAACGCAACAGTTAGACGACGAAGATAAGGATGTACGTGTTGTAATGGCCGAAGCTCTATTACCTATTCTTGATGATGAAAATAATGATGGCTTGATCTTTTTCTCAGATGAAGCAACATTTCACATTTCAGGCACGGTTCATAAGCATAACTGTCGAATTTGGGCTCGAGATAATCCTCATGTTACTATGGAAGTTTCAATGAACTCACCAAAAGTTACTGTATGGTGTGCGATGTCAAGCAAGATGATCATTGGACTTTATTTTTTCGATGAATCGACGGTTGATCAACATAACTATCTCAGCATGCTCCAAAACTTCTTCTATCCATTTTTACAGAAGAAGGGGCTTAATAGAAAAATCATTTTCCAACAAGATAGAGCATCTATTCATTTCTCGAAGGCGGTTCGCTCATGGTTGGACAACAAATTCAACGATCGATGGATTGGTAGAGGTGGACCTATTTCATGGGCTCCACGTTCACCAGATTTAACACCGTTGGACTTCTTCTTGTGGGGACACATCAAAACAAACATTTACAAAACGAGAATTAAAGATCTCGATGATTTAAAAACTCGAATAACTCAAGAAATTCAACGACTCGAAAGAAACACGCTACACAACGTTTTTCTTGAAATAAGAAAAAGACTAAATTTTTGTATTTCCTTGGAAGGTAACACCTTCGAACAGTATCTATAAAAAAAGGTCTTCATAGAATAAAACTTTGCGCTTTTTCCTATCGTTTAAAAAAAAGAAAGTTGGTATAGTTCCATAAAATAGTGAAAATCTACTCAAAAACTTTTGGGAAGGGACTTTTAGGACACACGGTATTAAATAGACGTATTACGGTGAAATCAGATTTTCAAAAATATGCATTATATTTGCCTGGAAAAAAGCGTGTGAGTGTGAATGTTCGTCTCCTCTTCTTCATGCCTAGCCACAACCACATCCATGATCAAAACCTTTCCATTTGGAAAGATATTCAATACAACTATTTCTAATTTGTCGGTCAGGAATTTCTTCTCAAAGAATTACTTGACAATTTGAAGTAAAAAATCATTGTTGAAGCATGATTTGATATATCTTGCTAATATCAAAACCGAGAAAAGATCATTCAAGTTTAGTTCCAGCAGCTAGAAGTGTTGTACCGAACGAGATCACCTAAAAAACGTTTATCATGAGTTTTCAAGAAAAGAATCAATCAGACAATATCTTTTTTTCAAAGTTTGAACAAAGAAGAAAAAAACTAATTTCTCTCCAAAACAGTCGGAACTAGTTCACATGTTTCTTGTCATGACGAGGAAAATGACGAAATAATTTTCAATTGAAGAGCATTTGAACGAGTATTCGATATTCGAAGTGTATTATTTCCAGCGAGACACAGATAATTGTTGACAAATATACTTAATCGATTAATGAATTATTTGGTCTGATAACGAAATCTTTAACAAAATGGAATAGATACAAATTATTTCACTACAATAAAGTGCAAAAAAAATTTTTCAGTCAAATGTTTTGTTATTCATAGTCGAAGTTTGATCGACAAATACAAATTATCTCGAGTGACCAGTATAATGAAATTCGTCCTCGGCATGAGACTTTCGAACAGCATTATTTCAAAACATGTGTTCAATATCGTTACAATATAATTACTGAAAATGTATAAGTGCACTTGTATAAAAGATCGAGCAAAATGCCAGCGATTTATTTGCTGCATCTTCCTAGTGAATTTTTCATATAAAAACACTTCAAGATGAAATATATGTTTTTTGTACTGATTTTGAATACCAGGTTTGTTTTCAATCAGAGTGAAGTTTGTACGATGAATATATATATATATATATATATATATATATAAATCTTATTCATAAAATAATTGAATAGAAAATCTAATTAGAATATTGAAATTTATCTAATAAAGTAACATATCTACTTGCTGTTTATGGTCATTCAATTGGGCGAACAACTTGTTTTATATGAGTTTTTTTGGATATCTGTGGTATTTACTTATATAAACTATAACTGAAACATTGTCTTACGGGATAGAATAAAGTAAACAAATGAAAAATGTTCTCTTTTCTTTTCGTACCCACCTTTGTCGCCCTTTATTTTCTTCTTCATGTATACGAACAAGTGCGGTTACGACCTTTGACCTTGAGATTTTGCTTTTGCTATCTTAAAGAAAAATGACAACATAGAAATATATGTAACATTGACCGCTCGTCAGTTATCCATTGTTTCAGGCCACCGAATAACTATAAAATGTGACAGATTGCTTCTCATTCTTTGTTAGTATAAATATATTCATCGTATAGCTATATTTGATTTGAAAAACATGGAAGAAAGTATCGATAATCATCCAGCGAAACAAATGAGGACAACTGATGAACAAAGTAAAATATTTTCCTGTTCCATCTAATTATTGATATATTATCTAAATTTATACAATAAAGATTTTCATTCAACATTTGAATGTCTCTCCGGCGAGCTGATTCTCAAGGTTTTCGAATATTTCAATACAAAAGAGATTTTTCAATCATTTTCTAATCTTAATTCATTGATCACATCATGCATATTCGATCAACGTCAGCAACTTCATGTACATTTTGATCATGAAATGTGTTATTTTCCTGAAAAATACTCTCCTTCGCAAGTTATTTCACTCCACATGAACAATATTATTATTCCAATTGGCATATTTCATAATCTTAAATCACTTTCCATTGTTTATCGTAATGAGCAAAATGATGAATGTCTTCAGATGATCAATGAAGTTAGTCGAATTTTTAATAAATACTTTTGAGAACTAGAAATCTAATTCAAAAATTTGAGCTATTTCATACATATTATAGAGTTTGTTGAAATCATGGAGAATTCCTAGATGAAAAACAATGTTCTATTCAATTGAGTTCTACAGTGCATGATAAGATAAACTATTTAGAATATTGCATTACTATATTTATTTAGATTTTCAAACTGTCTCAATGGATCGATTTCAAAGTAGTATTAGCTCGTTATTTCGATGTACCTCGGATTGGGCATCTAATTGTTGATATTGCTTTATCTCATTCTTCTCTTCAACAAGTCATTCTGTTAAGAAATTCAGATTATCAGTTTTATTCAATGCACAAAGATTCATTGTTCAAGTTGATATTTCCTTTTCAAAAGGTTTATATACCTGATGATCCCTCTGATGTTAATAATGGTAGTCCTAATTTTAAATTTCAAGACAGAAAAATCTCTCTAAATTTTACTCGGCAATATGATGTTCGTCATCTCGATCTTCAATTCCAATGTTGGAAATTGCAATCATTAGTTAAAATTTTATCTGCTATGCCTTTGTTAATAACATTAAAAATAAAAGGTCATTGTTGTTGTAATGAAGTATATGGTTGGTTATATCTCGACGATTGGGATAAAATGTTGCAAAATTTAAAGGCATTACAACAGGTCGATATTGATATCTGTCTTGCTATACCTTTTAGTTTAAGACAGAAGAGTGCCGCAACGTTCAACAAACTTTCAGCACAAAAAATTCAAACATGCAAACGAATAAACCTAACAGCCGAACGAAGAACGAAAACACCAGGTTCGGGATGTGTCCAGATTAGTGCTTCGCTTAATATGGACTAGATTATAGACGAACTTCAAAAACATTTCTTTATTCATTATATTTGTTTTGTTAAAAATAAATGTGAAAGTTAGTTTTTTTTTTCTATGATTGTTATTTGAAAATAAATTCGTGATCTTTTATTCTTATATTATTGTGGAACGACAAAACAAATATTAAAAGAATTATTCTGAATCAATATTAATATTTTCGAAAAATAATTACAATGAATAAAAACTTAAACGAAAATCTATTCATAAATTTTCACAAATGATTAAGAAAAAGAAAAACATAGTAACTATTCCTAACTTTCTTCAAGTGATTCTTTTTTCTTTCTATCAATTAAGGTGGAAATGGATTCAGATGTCGATCTCTTCTTTATCCAGATTCTAGCTGGCGATCAAATTCTGCAACAATATCTAATAATCACGTGCTCATCGGTCACGATCTGTGAATAGGCCAGAAGTTGAGTGTAAATTTCTGCCCTATATAGTTCAACGCCCCTTTTAGATCGTATTTCACAAAATGGCACATAAAGTTCTATAATTTTGTATGAGAATAGAAACGGATCCCAATATGACCGTCCATAAAAAGAAGAGAACATGTATACATATGCACTTTTCTGCCATAATATAATACATAGACACAATGATGGAAAAATAGGTGCAATTATGGTATAAAAATGCTCAGATAGAAGAGATAGTTAAGTTAAAAACATTTTTTTTTTATAATGATGAATGTGTAACAGAATGCATAGTTTGGTCAAATGCAAAGAATAAACAAACTCTAGGCTTTTTGAGGGTATGAGTGGGTGTCGGTGGGTGTGAGTGTGGGATTCGGGTATGAGCGATGAATAGCAGAACGAAATTCACCCACACCCACACCCACACCCAAAAAATAACAGATGTCAATTTTTCTGATAGAAATATCGTATATAATGTTCAATCGAATATTATTCATCATATCTACTTGTCTCTCAGGAATGGACTATAGGTTCTTGTAGAACAAGCTTTTCTCTACAAAACCTACTAAGTCACATTTCTTAAAAATATACCTGCATTTTGAAATTTACGGCTTGACTTTTTCTTACACTAGCGATTTTACAGTGTATAGTATTTTGTCTATCATATCATTGTTACTCAATCAAATGGGAGAAGTTTTTTTATCAAAAGATTCTTAGGAAAAGGTCTACAAACACTGATACGAGAGAGCATTTTCTAAAATACTGAGCAACTTTTTGGTTAACTACTCACAGAAATATCCTGCATCATTTTCGCAATAGAAAATATTAAGGAATCGGTTTTAAAAAATTTCTGTATTTCAATGTTGTCGATATATTTCTCCAATAGTGATGTGCTGAAGAGCTGAAACTTTCAGAAATAGAAGATCTTCATTAGATATACAGGTGATAAAAATTTCAGTCCTCTATCTCAAGAAAAAGAATGAAAAATATAAGCGACAATTTATGGACAGTTATTATGAAACACCCTTTATATATATTATAAACTTCAGAAATTTCATTTTAGTTACTTTTGAATTTCCACCACGTTTAAGAAATCTTGTTCCAGAAAATCTTTGTTCTCGTCGACAAATTAATGCTAAATAAATTGAACAATAAAATACATTTAAATTGTATTGAAGTATAGCACCTAAATGAAAATGGAAAAATAAAAATAAAACCATTTATAATAAAAAGTAACCATCTTGGATGAACTTCTGATCAGATTGGTTCGACAAGATATTTATTCCATACATATTTCCGTGTTGGTTGATAATGTATGCCTCAACAAAGATTTTCATCATTTGAATTTTATTTTTTCTTGTTTTTGTTCAATAAAATTATATGTAATGTATATGCTAAATCATATCTATAACTAAAATAAAATCAATTGGTTAAGTCAAGATTTTGTAATGCACGAAGATATCTATTCGAATAAAAAAATAGAATAAAATCTCTCTAAGTTTTAATTATTTTTCTTACTTGCTTTCATCTGGATGATTTTTTTTAATATCTTCATTTGTTATACTTAACATTGCTGTTTCTTCAATTTTCAATATTTTATGATAACCAATACGTGCTACTTAACTTCGTTGTGTTATTACAATCATATAATAGCCTTCGAGAAATTTAATAAAACCTAAGAATAAAAAAAAATATAAGATTATCAATTTATGTATAGTTATGATAAGTTACCAATAATTCCATAACAATGAATTGTTTTACTAAAACCAACCTACTCGACTATTGCCTACTTCAATAGTAACAAGAAGTTGACGAAGTTCAACATATGAATATTCGTGCTAAGAGTAAATAATTAGAAAGAAAAAACAACAACTTATATATTTGAATAGAAAATTGACTTGCTTGATCTTTATTTTTTGTCAATTCTTTTTGATCCATACGATCGATTTTTAGTTATCGCCACAACAGGATAACGCTAATAAAAGAATATTTAGAAAATCATTCATAAATAATATTCCATAAAATGAAGATCAAGAACACATTTCAGTTTTCAACATATATATGATTTTGATATAAGTAAGATTCTACTAGATGGATAGGTTAATCATAAAAATTTTTAAAATACTATTGACATTAAACTGTCTTTGTTTTTTTTTACTACTTCTTGTGGATTACAATACAATAGATTTAAAAAAAAAAAACAAGTTTTGTTTATTGTTATATTTTATCTTCTTTTTGTGTGTTCATTTAATACGCACTAAATCAGCGAAAATGGAACATTCACCCATTGTATTTGAATATAGTATTCTATCAGTATAGATTTTTGTATAGACATGTAAAATTGTCTGCTCTTTCATATGGTTATTTATTAAATAGTTAAGAACTAATTAGTGAATATCTCGATAAC
The DNA here is from genome assembly GCA_905329745.1 of Rotaria sp. Silwood2. Taxonomy (NCBI): domain Eukaryota; kingdom Metazoa; phylum Rotifera; class Eurotatoria; order Philodinida; family Philodinidae; genus Rotaria; species Rotaria sp. Silwood2. The sequence goes on along the minus strand of CAJNSZ010000061.1, from coordinate 234,599 downwards.
CAAATTAGGCAAAAACTTCAGGAAAATCTTAGGGTATGACTTGCATATAGAGTAAAATTTTCAGCAAGATCGAACTTCAAAAAGTTACTTTCGAAAAAGCTACCTTTCAAAGTCTTTAGACAGAGCTGCAGAGGTGTAGAATCTGCCGCTAAAAAAAAAAATTTCCCCGCACGAGGGAAAAATTTCCCCCAGCGCTAGTAGCGAAAATTTTCAAAAAAATAAAAAATTTCCTTAAACTATTGTCCGCGCATGTGCGTAGATTCTGCACATCTGTTTTCTACAGCCAATAATCTCCTAAAACTTTTACTGCAGTCAATAATTTTTCAAAAATTTCCCCAAACACAAAAAATTTCCCCGCACGCGCGTGCGCGCAGACGGGTAGATTCTGCACGTCTGCAGAGCTGAAACGAATACCTTTGTCTTAGTATTATTCTAGGGACTCCTACCATAACTATGAACCTCTTGGCATTGATTTCGAATTTTTCAGTTCGTCACCAGAGCATTTGATCGGTAGTGAAATCCTACCCTACGCCAAATAAATTTTGTCATTTGAAAAACCTACACAAGCTCAAAATAATTTTACATCGGGATTTGGTAGCCTTAGAAACTGTCTATAGAATCATGCAACAGTTTTAAATTTTTAAAAAGGAAAGTATATCAAGTAATAGTTGATGCCCTTTTTGAGTGTGACGCCACTAATGGTATTGTTCCTTTACTAACTTCTCTGAACAAAGCTATAAAGTGTTAATTTTTATACGGTATATAGAGACTCGTACAATATGTAAGAATCGCACCTAAACTAGCTGGTAATTTCAAAATATGAATACTCTTATGCATATTAATTTATTCCTAACATTCGATACTTACATTGTTTGTACCATAAATTGTAAAATGTTGCCATGGATTAAGTAAAGGAAATTCAACTATTTTTGATGTCATTTTTCTCTATCTAGAATTACAACGTAAATAAATAATAATAATAACAAAAAACATTTAAGGTGTGCGTGGGTGTGTGAGTATGGGTGCAAGTGTACTCCTTTTCTTCACCACACCCACACTCTCAAATGAACGCGTTTTATTGGACGTTGTTTGTTCTGCTCATTTTTCTTGTAGAACGTAATGCTCTAGATTAATAATATAGTCACCATCAATTTCTATCACTAATTTGTTCTCGTGAAATGTATCTTCAATAATTTCATTTTCAACGTCACTCTGTTTCGTGCATTTTTGTTCATCAGACCAAGGATTGGCAAAGCAAGTCCAATACTATTGAAAATTACGTGGACGACGAAGGATATGTGCAACAGTAGTCATACAATCAGCAACCATTTCTTATTGTTTCTATTATGAAAAACGCGCAATGATGGTTTTTTGCACATGCACATCACACATTCTTTTTTTGCTTCAAAAAAAAAAACAGAAGATCAATCATTTTGAATTGTCATAGGCTACATTACTCCATTCTAGGGTGTGAGTAGGTACAGATGTAGATATACACTCATACCTACCCACATCCACACTAACATATGGATGTTTTCTGTTAACAGTATTTTAAAGAAAGCCTAGTAAAGTAGACTTCAGTTTTTACCGACAAAAATTTAGTTATTTTACATTGAACTTTAACCTTTTATTTAATCGAAAATATGTATAATGGTTAGAGTTCTAGAAAATGAATACTTCGACCGTTCTATGATTGTTTGAATGCAGCAGGACCCTTAAATGTATGTGTCAAGTGACATAAATGTCTGCAAACCATCAATGCGTCGTATCTTAAAAATACAATAAAAAAATACTTCATACAACAACAACAGCAAAAGAGAAAATTAGCTAATAAAATGATCTTGAATGAGTACGTGGCAAGTCATTATGATGAAATTCATAACTAGCATTTTATAAAAATGACAAAATACAATTGCGTGAGGTATCAAATAGATCAGCTTCATATAAAAAGTGCAGTAGTAAACTTGACTTTTAATATATATTTTTGGTATAATTTTCTTTTATTATATATTCTCTAAAAATCTCTCAGCAACCTTTAAGACCATTATTAACTCCATTTTTGTAAGGACTTATTTTTTTGAATTTTTTGTGTTATTGAATGCATTGATATATAAGCAGATTGAAAGGGAAAAAATAATTTTCTCTTTACAATGAAAATCTTTAAAATAAAAGTCAACTTCACACAACTATTGAATCATGAATAGAATTATTGCTTTGTCTCACCACAATAAGATATACTATTATTATATAGATAGTATTGATAGCTAAATTTTAAGTGCGCCTTTCGTTGTATAACGACTTTTGCTTCTCTCTTTCACAATATGATCAACGAAAGATAGGTCATGAGCTTAGAAGTGAGATATTCTATTCTAAAGACAATACTTAGGGCTAACCAAAAGTTCTAAGCCCTGTGTTTAAAGAACTTGGTGAGATAATGTAACCTGTTAAGGAATGACAAACCAACTATATTATATAGTAGAGTATTGTTAGACGCTTTGAATGACATATAGTAAATACTGTTTTCATAAAATTTTGAAGATATTAGAGTCAATTTATGGATGGATGACTACACATCTACATTCACATCCATCCATACCGATACAGAATGTTCAATTTATTTTGAAACGATTTCCATGGACTTATTCTTCTTCAGTGACTTATTCAGATTTCATGATTCTCATATTAATCTAACTCACTGAGACTGTACATGTTACCCTAATAATAAATGTTTGTATAGACAAACTTGTTGTGATAAAATGCTGGATAATTTTGAAAAGGTCATTTTACAGATTTTGAGAAAAAAAAACATATCTGCTGATATTATTGAAAATGGACTTTTTTCGATTATTTCTTGGTATTATCATATATTGACCTTACATGTATGTCATAGATACATCCGCTATTAGAGTATCCATGCTAAAGAACTCATCGATAAAGGGCGAGAATTAGAAGATAAATCTGCAAATGTTTTTCATGTATAGTTGAAATGAAATTTATTGTAAGGATTATTTTGTTAAATGTCTAGTTTAATGTAAACTTTGAAATAGCAGTTAACTGTATTTTAGAATTTCTTACATATGAGAATATCTTAGAAGTCTATGGCCTGCATGTAAATTTTTGAATTAAACTAGAGATATAACAAGTCTCACTTCAACTATATATGCGAAAAATTTACAGACTTCTCTACCAATTCTTGCTCTTTATTGATGAAAATTTTAGTATAGATACTCTAATATCGGATGTATGTGTAACATATTTCTGAGACCAGAAGGCGGTAGCATGAAGAAATAATCGAAAAAGTTTATTCTCGAAAAATGTAAAATGACCTTTTCAAAACTATCTAACATTTTATCACAAGACATTTGTCAATACAAAAACTGATTATTTGGTGACATGTATGGTCTCAGTTAGTTTAGATTAATATGATAATCATGAAATCTGAATAAGTCACTAAAGAAGAATAAGTTCATAGAAATCGTTTCAAAATAAACTGAATATCTCCTGCACTGAAAAGTTTATCGAAGATACTACGTATATAGGGTTATAGCCTGTCAACGAGTCTAAAAAATCATATGTGAGAAAAATCATTTCACAAATACTTTCGACTAACATCAAACACTACAATGTTCAATAACATATCATGGTTGGATACAGAGATGCCACCTGTTCTATTTTTATCAGAAAAAATCTGCTGTTTGAAAGTTTTTCTGCTTTTTAAAAACGTCTTTGTTTTTATAATTTATATCGATCATGTTGGATTCTAGTAATTGATTACATTAAAAATGTGAGCAATCTTTCTATCTCTATTTACTAATGTCTCTTCTAACTCTGAGTCTTCGTTCTTAAAACAAAATCTATTTTCTGCTCTTTAAAAAAGGTAATTCTAATATCCATGGTCCGTCCTTAATTCTTCTCTTAACCTAGCTTTTTTTTCCTTCTGAAGTTCGGACTAGGACTGTCAAGATCGTATGTCATGCAACAGTGGGTAGCATTGAAACAATGTACGTACACCTTTTTTCTGGACTAATCAATGCATTAAATTAGTTTTCACAAATAATTCAACTAATTAGTCCAACAATAGCTGAGATATTCAAAATGATAAAATCTCAATTTCCAACATCAGATAGTGCTCTAATCTTTTTAATCACAGCTAAGCATAAGGAATAGTAGTGCTATCCAGGATATTAAGCTTTCTATTATATAAAAGAAGTCATATCTCATCTGCATATCAGTTCATAATTCTGTTTAATATTTCGAACACACAAGGAGATACGCTGAAAAGAATACAAATACCTAGCACTTCTTGACAGAGTATAATTTACTCTGAGACAAAAGGAACAAATTTTAATCGATTCGGTTTTTAAAAAAATTGTTCATAGTTGACTTAAATTTATCTTCGTATAAAAATGGATCAGCTTTTCTTCGTATTTAGAATCAAATGAATTGAACTCTATTAATGACACCATCAATACTGAGATGTTTGTTAAAAAAGAACTAAACATGTGAGGGAATTTTATTCGCATTATCGCTCATCATTATGTCGAAAGACTGAATTCTTTCTTTCTTGTATAATAATAACCTATAATCCTATAATCTAAAGCAGAATTTCAGATACAGTTATGAAAAGTATTTGCAAAAGTTTTTAGAGTTGATTAACTCTTTTTTAAAACTGTGTCATTAGTCGCTTGGTAGACGGAAAAAATCTATAGAAACTTATGTTAAATTATACGAACGCGGCGATTATCGATCGATGGCATACTGAAAGCTATAAATTTAGACGAAAATATACATTGAAAGAAACTTTGTCACTAAATTTTATTTATCTGTTAAATAGTTTTTACTCGAGTTCACATGAGAAAGACTCGATCCTGGCGAGGAACATTCTTTTTGTGACACTGAGAAAATGCTTGAGATAGAGTTGGGCATGAAAAAAATACTTTCTTTTTTTTTGAACATTACAAGGTGTCAACCCTGGTCGGATACCTATATGAATATGACCGTGTACTTGTCTACCAGCAAAGTGGCTCTAATCCCTCCAAAGTTTTATGAAAACTAGATTTACTATATAGCATTCGACGCGCCTGAAAATACTCTACAATATAGTATGATTGATCTTCCATTTCTAAACAGGCTACCTTATCTCATAAGGTCCTTTAAACACAGGATGAGTGTGGGTGTAAATGTGTTTGTTGTGTTCGTACACTCATATCTGTACTCACAACTTTCCTTTTTTTTAAATAGTGAAGTTTTAAGTGCAAAAACAGACATCACAAGTTTAATGATTAAAAAAGTCCTCGAAAAATGAGGATCAAATTATATTAATTTGTGTATATATAATGAAAAAGTTGTTCGTACAATCCCTTGCCGAATTAACGGTACACAATACAATGGAGAATTTGGGTGTAGGATGTCGTTGTTTTTTTTTCGATTCATCGGTACATATACACTATACACTCTGAAATAGCTGAATAAGATTTTGTTTCATTTTCGCTTTTATTGCAATAAATATTAACTAACATTCTTTTAATGAAGTTCTTATACGTTTTCGAATAGTAGATGCAAAAAATAATGAACTATTCGTTGAATATAAACTATCAATGATTAATAAAGGTAATATTGAACACCTTATTGATAATAAAATATTATGTAATAATGCTTACCTTTTAAATATATATCTCACATTAAAGTATTGATAAATAAAATTCGTAATGTTAAATCAAAAAAATGAAGTAAAAATTTGTTGGTACTGAGGAATTTCTTGTTTTACGAAATAAATATAAAAATTCTATGAAAAACATGAACTAATCACGAAGAAAATGTCGAATCAGTTCCTTATGCGTTATTTGTTCTAATAGATTATAATATTGACTAAATCATGTTATTATAATAAATGTTGCAATAGAATATACAATTTCAATAAGTACTTGTATAGTGATGAAGACAACGCATTAGCAGAAACTGATTTTACATAGTTTTACATCACACCGGGGAAGTAATCGATGTTGCTGTACTAACTGCGGTAACTTAATGGATTCTAGAAACTTTATCTTGATCACTGACAGTGAATATTCATTGGAAATATGCTGAATCAAACATAGAATTTGGTTTTTGGTTCTTACGACAATATTGACTCTCACAAGTCATAAATACCTAAGAAAACTATGTCATTTATTGCAATTCAGTTGATACAAACAACAATAGCTTCATAATATTTCAAATGTCAAACAAAAACTCATGCAAAAATTTTCTTGTCATCTGGCATGAAGTATAAAGAAAAGAATTTGACAAAAACTACGACCTTGAAATAAGTATTGCGAATCTGTAAGTGTTATGTCAACTGAAATTCTATACAATGAAAAATACCAACAATATTCTAATGCTAAGCATAATTCGTTCTTTTATTTTTGTCATTTTTTAAAAGAAATTAATGTTGGAATATCCATTGTTGAAGTGATTGTTCTAATTTAATGCCATGTATTGATTTCGTAACATATAGGAATTTGATCATCAAATTTAATCGAACTGTTAATCTTATTCGTATTAAAAAATTGATTGACTACTTCTGTTTGTTGATCAATGAATTAGAAGAAAGAAGACGTTGTCCATAACAAGCAAAATAATGATCACAACTTTCATTTTCAGATACAAATACATTATTATAACCTTCAGATGATATTCATAAACGACGATCTAATTTAATCTCTGCTTTATCTTCGTTACTTGCATGAATATCATTTAATAAATCAACAAATAAATTCACAATAAGATTAATGAATAAATCACTTGATGGATATAGTAATGCATCACTTGTAAAATATTCAAATAAAACATTTTGTGTCAAATAACAATTACCACCAAGTACATGTGAAACAAACAAATGAAATGAAAAGAAGAAACAAAGTACAAAAGAAAATCTCCAAATAACCTGAAAGACGTTTATCATTAATAATCAATAGAAGTGTTTTTATAAATGTTTCTCGAACAATATCAAATGAAAATAGAGGTCCTCAATATTGACGTTTACGTTCCGCTGAAAAACTGAAATAAAATAAATAGAAAAGAAAAATTAAACAATAACTGTTATCATTAGATGAATTATATAAACATGATCGAGCTTTACTAAGTAGATTAAGTATAGAACAAGCATATTCATCACTACTTTCATTATCAACAAAATCAAAATTACATTAAAAATTGTTGGTAAACTCATTGGACTCAACGAGAGAAATTTATTTTTTATTCAAAAACAAAAAATAAATAATTACCCTTTTAAATTGTCAATTAATTCAACAATACGTCAAGTTAAACTTTCATAATTATATTTTTTTATCAATCATTTTAAATAGTAATTTACATGCCTAAAATCCTTTTTTTTTCTTGTCTTCAGAATTCGAATTGAAAAAAAAAGTATTTTTATTGCTTTAATATTAAGTTGTGCATTAAATAAATCCGTAGTTAATAATAAATTCATAATTCACGGTCGAGTATCATTTTTAAGTTAAGACAAATTATTTTCTAATAAAACTGTTTCAATAAAACATAATTTTGTTCAACAAATAGAAAAAGTTTCGATTGAATTTCAACATTTTCAAGACGAATTATTAAACGTGTTAATATACGAGTTAAATCTTCAATACCAATTGTTGATTTATCAGCATTTTTTAGAATATAATTTATGTATTCATTTATCTTAATTATTAATTCATTTGAACTTATGTGACGATGAATATTGTATAACAATTCCAAATAACAATATTGTGTTAGAGAACATTTATTTCTATTAAAAAAACAAAATTATTCAACTAGACTTTTGATACACTTTAAGGAAAGTGTTCTTCCTCGTCCCCCTCCTAAAAAAAGTCAATTTTTATGATTTATAGTCGATTAGATTAAACAACTCGAATTTGATATAATTTATGGGTTGCATAATAAGATTTTAATATATTATATAGACTTTTCTAAACCTGCTGGCATACGTACACTTTACTGACCATTTGTCGTTTTTTTGGATTTCATACTTCCTATAGGGTTCTTAGATGCTGAAAACGATAGTTCAGAGAAAAATACTTGGTGATTGGCCATATATAGCCAATTCCACGACATCAGTATATGCTCCGAGTGCTTGATTTCCCTTAACTTATTGGAAAAGATAATAAAGAGAAAATGGACGAAGAATGAGAAAATTATTTGGCCTGAGCATAAACTAAAAACCTATGTAGATGAAGCTTTTACAAGCTTATCAGGTGCCTTAAGATAGATAGACGCATCCTAATAAATCAATGTCGAATTCATTCACACGGTTTTTTGGCTAACGCTTAGACCAAATAATTTTCTCTTTATTATCTTTTCAAATGAGTTAACGAAAATCAAGCACTTTGAACATATACTGATGTCCTAGAATCGGCTATATATGACCAATCACCACGTATTTTCTCCTGTTATATCATTTTCAACACTTAAAAATCCTATAGGAAATATAAAACTCAAAAAAAAATGGGAAGTAGCCAGTAAAGTGTACTTATACCAACCTCCTCCTATACAAGAAAACAAGATTTTTGTAATTAAAAATTTTTGATTTTTTCGTTTTCATACATCCTAAAGTTTTACATTATTTAAAACACTAAAAAGTTCGAAAATTGAAAAATCAAGTTCTGTACAATTATACCGCCACACCTTAGTTATATTTTAAAACAAACTCGAACCTTCTAGTATTTGAAATGGTAGAAAAATTTTTTTTCTCGAAATTAATTTTTTAATTAATGAGCAAATTTACGAACAAATTGTGTTCATCAATAAATACATAGAGAATTCTTTAAATGAGAGAAAATTTCTAAATAATCGTCAACTCCTCCTTAATCCAAAATAAAAACTTGATAAGAATAACTTATCAGTGTCTCAGTCAATCTTTTTTTTTAATAAAAATCGAAATAAGATACTAACTGATAAATACACCATTGAAGTGATGAAAGTATTTCTTCTAAATGAAATGATAAATCAAACGTAAATTGAAGATGATTCTTTTTTATTGATTGAAATATAGCATTTATCTTAATAAAAATAAATATGAATTTTATTTATGAAATATTTTTAAAATAAAATATACTTGTAATAAACGACCATGAAGTGTATTTTGTCTAATATTATTTTTTGATTGTTTCATTAATTGATTTATTTGTTGATGAATTATAGTTGAATATTGATCATGATGTATTAAAACTAATAAAGCTTTTGATGAATGTTCTCGTATATGTAATAATGGAGATTCTTCACATCTATAATTATTTTAAATTAATATCGATCTATAAAAACTAAAGAAAATAAATAACTTGATAACAAATGGTAAAAGTTTATCTAATGTTAATGAACAATCAATTCCATCAAGTGGACTTGGATAAAGATGATGAAGAATTAAAAGTATAGCAAATAAACATGATGATGATAATGATTCAATTAATGAACGAGTACTTAACAAATATAGAAAATAATTATATTTTATATTTATTCATATATTAAAAATAAATAAACCTTGTTATTTGTTGTAATTGTTGATAAAATAAATGAAATAATGATGGATATTTATTAAAAAATTCTCTTGAATTCATACTATTTTTTTTTTCGATAAATTTTCTTCATCGTCTTTTGTTTTTGATAGACTAAATATTCGTTGAACTATTGTTGATAATAATAATGTTACACTATTTCTTATCATCCATATTGATGATGTAAAATCAGTTATTGATAAATGCAGACCACGCTCAATATATGGATAAACATCATTTGAAAAACGTTAATTACGAATAAAATGAACAAACTGTATTGTATGCATGAATCTATATTTAATTATAATGAATATTATTTATTTATTTTCTTTTCATTCTAATTACTTTTCCAGTTTTACATTGATGTTTAATTCTCATACGAAAAAATTACAACTAATATTATATCGAATATATCGTAATAGCTAGGTTTGCAGAATCTGCCGTAGCTTCTTTGTAGCACACACAAACAAAAAATTTCTTCAATTTTTAGAAACCTACGAGTTAGAATATCCTTTTAGAAAGAAAAACGTATGCTAAAGAAAATAATTTTGTTCAATGAATAAGATGAAACTACAAAAGATTAGTATTGTTTTTCTTCATTTTATTCAATCGTAAAGGTAATCCGATGGTGATGGTAACTTGACTGCTTCTTGCCATCTCAATCGACTGATGACTAATGACTCGGATCTTATTAACTTCCATGGTTGATACTAGATGTGCAGAATCTACCCGTGAGCTCGGAAATTTTTGAAACATTATTAACTGCAGTAAAATTTTTAGGAAATAGAAGTGCAGAATCGACCCGTAGGCGCGTACCATAGTTTGAGGAAATTTCTTATTTTTTTGGAAATGTGCGCTACTACTGCCTCTGAGAATTCCGTTTTTCTCAGCAGAACCGCTGCAATCTACTGGTAGATTTTTCACCTTTTTCTCTTATCAGAAATAGTTTATACAAAAATTCAATATTTTTATCTAAGATTTTGATTAGCTAGAGGATTCGATAAATATTCATCTGAACGAAATAGTTAAGATCAATTAACTTTGATACAACAAATTTTGACTGCAAAAATAGAATGACACAAAAGTTATGCAATTGAGAAAAAAGAATCAAATATCTCTGTTACAGTTCGACCAAAGAGACGTTATTTTTTTTTATCAAGAATAGACACATATTTACACTCTAAATCCATACGAACAAGATTAGCAACACTTTTCGTTAAGTACATTGTTTCTTTTTCTTAAATGTGAATAAAATGAAATTTTCTTGTTGAAATCATTAGTGATACTTAACAAAAGTTTTTACTATTCTTGTTGATATAAATTTTGAGTGTAAATATGCGACTATCCTTAGTAAAAAATTTGAACCTTTTTTGGTCAAATTTTTATGTTTTACTAGAAAAAGAGGTTTTTTTTTTAAATAACTTTCTGATTATACACTGTGACACAATTTGTTTATTAAGAAAAAATGTTCACATCTATTGATAATTCTTATAAGAAATTCATTTTTGACATTACCGAAAAAGATCAATTCATAAATGAGAAAAAGAAAAATCGTTCTATATATATATATTTATTATTAATAGAACTAATACTAAGCTTTTGAATGGCGCATCAAACCTGATAACATTCATTTTCTCTACTAGAATATTTACTCAACTATGTTTTACTTCTACATGTCATTTTTTTTTACGACTATTCTCTATTTTAATAAATAGCGAATGATACATTTTTAAAGATTTCTAAACTATTGAAACATGATCGATTATAATAAAAATTAAAAGAAATTTTCAAATATAATAGGTACTATTCGAAATTAATTGACTATATTATATTATTCATCTATTTCCTTCATAAATATGTTTTATAAAAATAAACTATAACATTAATAAAAAAAAAAAAATTTCATTTGATAAATACTCTTCGACTATTTTCTAAAATTTATCCATCAATTTGTATTGTATCTGAATCATTTTGAATAATATTTAATAAAGTTTCCATTAATTTATCAACATATATTCTTTGTTGTCCACGTTGTTTAATTGGTTCATCAGTTAATATTGATTGAAGATAAAAAGGTAAACCACCTGATCTTCGTGTTAAACATAATTTATTTTTATCAAGTATATTTTCTTCAACCATTTTTATTCTATTTTCAATCCATTCTATTGGGAAACTACATAATTCATTACAATTTGAACTAAAATATGATTAAATTTTCATTTAAATATATAAATAAATAAATAAAAATCTTAATAAACCTCCACAGTTGTTCGCAAATAATAAGAAAATCTGTATAAGCTAATTCATATGCACCACAATGACGAGATTTTAATAATTGTTCCATGTAATAATCACATATAATATGTATTTTTTTTACAGATATTAATAAAATAACAAACTTATTTTAAACTAATAAATCAATATTGATTTTCATTTAGAATATATTTTATTCTAATTTGTCCCAAACGACTAAATAATAATGAAATTTCTTTACTTGTTCTCCAACAACATACTAATAACATTTGAGATGTTATTTGTCCATTTGAATTTTCATTATTATCTTTTATACCAACTATATAAAGAAAAATTAAAAATATAAATTATATTTAATAAAACAAAACAAAATAAACTTTTAGTAAGTTCCATTCGCATCATTCCTTCAGGCGATGATGAACTAACAATTAGACTAGTTAATGAAGCTATTTCTAAATATAAATTAATTAAATGATCAAATATTATTTTCCATCGATTTATTTCTTGTTCATTTTCATATCTAATTTTTTTAAAAATTATTATTAAGATAATAAGATTTTAGTTAAATTTCAATATTTACTTATTATCATGAATAATAGTTAAAAGTGCATTAATACCACTTAAACAACCATACATAGGTCCATTTTTTGCAGCTTGAAATAAATTAATTTTTGCTTGTTCAACTTCATTATCTAATCTTTTAGTTATATGATTAATTAATAAATAAATTTGATCATATGATTGTTGATTATCATAATTAATTATTTGTTGAAGGTTTTTATTATTTATTTGAACAACATATTGAACAAGACTTGAACCACTTGGTGTTTCAGGTGGTTGTGTACTTGATAATAATTTTAATATTCGATCAAATAATGTTCGAATACGAAGGTCATCATAGTTGCTAGCGACCTATTTTTCAATAAAAAAAATTACGAGTAAAAGAACGAAAAAAAAACATTTTCTTTATCAGTATATTTAATATGTTTTTTTGGTTTTCATTTTATATTACTTTAAACATTTTTGATAAGAAAAATAAATTTCTTCCGAATGTTCAAATAAAGATTGGATTATTGAATTAAATATTCGTCCAAATTCAATGTCTCCTATTGATCCACCATTATATGAAGAAAATGAAAATGATTCTCGTCTTTTATTATCAATATATGCAATGACATTAGGAGAATATTTTTCATCACATAATATTGATCCTTATATTTTTGAACATATACAAATAGAAAAAAGAATGTTCAAAACAAAATGATTTAACTTTAGTTTGGTCTGATGATGTTTCATTAGCATTATGTTTTTTAGCAAGTTTAGCTCATCATGGAGATTATTCTCAAGAACATTTATTACAAAGATATTTTCAATGGTGGATGAATGGGCAAATATTATTAACAAATTTTTACTAGTATTTATTTAATTATACAAATAAATAAATGAACAATTTTAGTTATATGTGTCCAACTGGTCTTTGTTTTACTCTACATAGTGATATAAAAAAAAATCAATTGATATATTTGGTGAAACTCAAGCGTCTCAAGTATTAGGTATTGAAGTTGATTTAGAAAAAAAAACATCTAGTCTATTACAAAAACCTTCAGCATTAATTCATTTATCTCCAATTATTTATTTTTATGCCAAACATTCATAGTTAAAACGTCTTAAAGTTTTAAATGATTGTATTAAAAGAATGTTTGGAAAAAATACATCAATTGATGTTTTTATTGTTTATATTGAATTACTTGTTAATGCTCTTAATGGTCATTCAAAAAACAAGATATCATTAAATTAATTCAATTAAAACAAAATTCAAATGATTATTTAAATAAAATATTTTTTCATTTACTTGATTTAATTTCAAATGATAATAATAATATTGAACAAGGTATTCAACTTGCTTTAAAAAACTAAATTTATTCAACAAAAAGAATGTAAATATCTTAATCCTTACGATACAGATTCAACTATTCTTTTAACAATTTATTTCGAATCATTCATTAAGGAAATTCACATATTTTTCCTTTTACTAAACAACATATAAAAATGGCAAACTAAATAAATGTTAATCAGTTAAATTTGAATAATTTATATACGGGAGTGATCAATTTGACTGATACAGCTCTATTGTAAGGATAAAAATTATTATTGATCGGGCCACAAAAGAGAGGATCTTACATAACCCTAGATTGATCCGAACAACACCACGTTTTATCCTTACAACAGTAGAGAATAACTTATAGCCACCATCGTGTGAGCCGGTAGCTTTTCTCTATTATTGTAAGGATACTTACAATAGAGCTGTATCAAAACGGGACATCAGTCAACTTGATCATCCCAATATATAATATTCAGGGTGTGTCTGTCTGTGCAGAGGTCACCCGTGAATCGTCATATAAGGCTATAAAGAGAAGCCGCCAAGATTTATTATGTGGAAATAATCATTGGTCCTTGTTGGCTATCCTACAAAGGTATCCATAGTTCCTCTTGTGCTACCCTATAGAGGTACTTATGGGTAGTCCTATAGGATAGCCATAGACTTTGAACGTATCTGTATATCTATTGTTGGATGAAAAGTTCAACTACTGGAATCAATCGTTGAAGAAGAAACCAGTTGTGCAGAATGCACGAATTCTCGCTGGTTCCTAATATTTATATGATTGAATGTGATGTCATATTTTTTGTAAAAAATTGATATTAGATTTTCGATTTTTATATACAGTGACGGTCGAAATTATTCATACAGCTGAAAAATTTTTGCAAGCGTTTTATTTTCACAAGGGTTAAGTCTTTTGAGCTGTAGTTTTCGTCATAATGTAGAATAGTAGAAAGTCTTAGTTTGATCCAACATAAAATGATTGCTTTAGATAATAAACTAAAAAAATCATGTATTTCAGTTTAGCTCAAAATTATTCATACAGTTCATATAAATAAAACATGAAAATACAGAACTTGTAAATTTTGATTTCACCTGGTAAAAAATGTATTGCAGGAAGTATTATGTGTTTTGTGGTTAAAAATGGTTTTCGACCCTAAAAATCACGATACTGATAAATGCAGACTTATTAGAATTGTCATAATTATATGAACTGTATGAATAATTTTGGGCTAAACTGAAACGCATCATTTGTTTTTGGTTTGTTTTGTAAAACAATTATTTTATGTCCGAGCAAGCGAAGACTTTCTACTATTCTACATTATAACGAAAATCACAGCACAAAAGACTTAACCTTGGTGGAGATATAACGCGTACAAAATTTTCTTCAGCTCTTTGAATAATTTCGGCTGCCATTGTATATAATATATTCTACTCATACAAATCAAATATAATTAATAAAGACAAAACTTTAAAATAGATTGGTTAGATTTGTTTCATCCGTACGAAATTTCTAGTTTTTGAAAATTTGTTTAACTTAGTTTTATTAAATAAATAAAATAACTTTATTTTGAAATTTTTCTTTTTCTAAGCAATTAAACTGTAAAAATCTTAGCAAGAAAAAGAAGATTTTTATTTGGATATCCTTAATTAATAAATCTTTTACAAATAAGTAGAGCTCTATATAATTCAATTCCTAATGATTGGTATAAACAAATATATGCAAGAAAAACAATTGAATCTTTAACTAAATGGATTATTTATGAAAGAAATAAAAACTTACATTTAATTTAATAATAATATCAAGAGAATATTGACGTATATCTTCATATGTATCCCATAAACAATTAAATAAATATTCTTTTGAATTTTCATCAATTAATTCAATAAATAAGTAGAGTTTTAATTTTTCTTTTTAGTTATAGAAAGAAGAAGAAAATTATTTCATTTATATTTAAATATAATAAAGAATAAACTTACGACAAATAAAAATCAATTTTTTTTTCTTAAAATAAAAGAGAAAAAAAGATTTGAAAACAAACTCTATATCGTTCTGTTAAATCATTAAACTCTTGATCAATATTTTTTTAATTTTTGTCTTGCACAAAATAACCATCTATCTTTTATTCGAATGAAATGCTAAAAAAAAAGATATCAATAAAAATTATTCAATAATTATGTTTATCAAAACTTTTAACTCTTTTTAAAACATATTAATTCTTGTTTTTATTTACAAAAAATATTTGCTAATTAAGAGTAATCTCCAGTCTTTTTTGACCAAAAACTCGATATTGAGATGAGTCTAAAACATGATAGTCTGAAGTGTATTATCCGACTCTAAATAGTTTACTTTTACAGAGTTATTGGATGAAGAATTTTTTTATAATAATCGTATTAAAAACTTTTCTTTTCACTTAGAATTACGTAAAACACCAATTTCTTAAATTTTGATTGCTTATGATTTCACCTGAATTTTTGTCCGATTAGGGTGACATTTTTACTACTAATACTTGGAAGTATTATCGAGTGTCTTCATTTTGGACATTCCTACCGCGAGTTACAGGGTCGTGAAAATCAAGATCTTGTACAAAAATTATTTCGCTTTTAAAAAAAGACGAGTGACATTCTCACCTCTGAGTAGAGATTTGCATGAATAAATTTGTCGTGACCGAAGAGAACAAAGAATGTTCAACATCGTTTTCATAATGGATGTGAAAAAGATGATTCCACTTGATTTTTTTGTGTTCAGAAATTTAAGCTCTTCAAAATAATACTAAAAGGTCAAGGATATAATGATTTATGATGAACAGAATTGTGACATATTCATCGTGACCAAATTATTCTTTTCATATCCACCATAAAAACGATAATCGAATAATCTTTTTTTTTTCTTTGGTCACGACGAACTGGTGGTCATGCATGTCTCTATCTCTGAGAAAGTCTTATATATATCTGAAAAAAAATTAAGCCCAATCGAACAAATTTTGAGGGAACTCATAAAGTATCAGGATGAAGACCTCTGAAAAATCTGAATTTTTCAGGAAATCTCATAAAAATTTACTTGAAATTTTTTTGTCATCGAACATATAACTCTTTATTTTGGATACTCTATCTGTACTGTAAATTTCAATCTGAACCTTTGTACCATCTTTGACAACTATAGGGTGTCCAGTAAGTCCTTAGCCAAAGAAAAATTTGAATATTTTCATTACAGTTCGGCCAACTAGGCTCATTTTTTTACCAAGGATAGAGGCATGGTCACAATCCAAATTCCTACGGGCAAGGCTAGTGAGAACTTTTGTTAAGTATCACTATTGACTTCAACAAGAAACTTTTACTTTTTCAGAGATAAAAAAAAAACAATTGACAGGATAGTGCAAAAGGTACTTTATCGAAGAAGAAAATCGAATATCTGCGTTATGACTCGAGCAAACCAACTGATTTTTTTACCAAAGATAGAGACATGTTCACACTCTAAACCCATATGGACAAGGTTAACCAGAAGCTTTGTTAATTATATTGTTTTCTTTTTACTTAACAAAAGTTCTCACTAGCCTTGCCCATAGGAATTTAGATCGTGACCATGTCTCTATCTTGGTAAAAAAATGAGCCTAGTTGGCCGAACCGTAATGAAAATATTCAAATTTTTCTTTGGCTAAGGACTTACTGGACACCCTATATATTTTCATGAACATTTGTTGTGTAGAAAAATTTGAAAAGAAATATATTCTTTTCAGAAAAATTCGATTGCACTATACTTCTGTAGTCATGGTGGACATGGATATCTACTATAAACCTATTTTTCTCAAAGATCGAAGAAACGTTGAGAATAAAATTCGATATCCTTCATTTAATCTTTAGCAAAGTATCGTTTGTTTTAATAAAAAATTTCAATTTTATCATTAATACAAAGTTTTTCTATTTAAAATAAATATTTCATTGATGTCAAAATTAAATTTTGAACTTTATTATATAAAATATTCATAAACTAAATGTACATCGAATAAATTATCTTCATTTATTGAATCTATTTTTCTTTGATGGTATTCTTTCACTACTACATATTATTTGTGAATTTATTCATCTTGAAAAATTAATTCTCAATAACATCGATGTAAAATTTCTTCCTAACATTTTCAAGTATTTTATTTTCTTATCGAAATTACAATTCTGAATTCTTACTTCAATTGATTATGTTTCAAATCCAAGTATTCTTTTTGGTTCAATATTCCATGTACCTATATAAAAATCTTGTTAATTAATTTCATCGAACAAAATATGATAAACAAACAACTACTATTTATTTGAATGAATTTAAATCTAATCCTATTGAATATTTTGTGATAAATAACTGTTTTGTAATCGATTTTCTTGTTAGATCTCCTTGTACACATATTAGTCAACTTGCTGTTGTATTAAAAAATTTAAAACATCTTTCTATTAAACTTGATGTTATACATTTTAATCTATTTGAACAATTAATTAAATATTTCTTTGTTCACACTTGAAGTTTTAAGCCTTGCAACAGTAATCGATCCAACATATTTAGATGCAAAACGCCAGAAAAAATTAATTTTATCTTCAATGTCGAACATACGTATTTGTCGATATAAATCAGAATGCTTTTGCATCAAATTCTTATGACTTAATTCTTCATTTTTGAGTTTAACGATAATGATTTTTTTACACATAAAATAACTGTCACGAAACATTAGATAATCTAATAGTTTATCTAACAAAACTATGCAGAAGAAAATATTAAAGATTTTGTTAACAATTAGATCCAGAAATTTGTCCACATCAGATCCGTAGGATGTGCCATATTTTCTCGGGGGCACTTGAGACAAACTAAAAAAAAATTGTCGGCATTTTGAATACACATGAATAGAGATATTTCTAGATTTCATTGAAAATTTCAATTTTCTCGACAGCATTACTGAAGCCTACGAGTATATTCTGCATACTTGGTTCACGTATTCCAGAAAATGATTTCAACTCAGTTAAACATGTTCATATTGTTATTAAACAAATAATAATGGAAATTATTTTCCAAATGTTACTTAATTAGTTATCGAACATTATTTAAGAACACCTGATTATTTAATATCAACAACTCTTAATCGTATTCTTTCTTTAAAACAACTTTAGAAATTAATTAATTATTCAAAGTTCAAATATTCCTTTGAACAAATTATTAAACCAATATATTTTACACATAATTTATATCTAACTTATTAAAATTAGATTTAATGTATTTTTTATGGTACTAATATAAATTAATTCAATAAAGTGAAATTTTCAAAATGTTTCAGAAATAAATAAAATTAAAATTTTGTATCTTCGTGAATCGGATATATTAAAAGATTTCAAATTGGTTATTAATTTATTTCAACAAGTTGAATATCTTAAAATTGAAGTGAAAACAATAGAAATTCATCGGCTTATACAATTTTTATTTTAAAAAAATCATAGAACACCTCATTCACTTTTTCTGTGCATTTCAAAAATATCTAAAGTATGTTTACAAGAGTTAAATACTTTAATTAAATTTCAAGATTTATTTTATGTTTATTTTATCAAATACCTGCATCGTGATTTATATTTATGGTGATAGTTATGATTGCTTTAAAAATATGGAACGATAACAATCCTCATCTTTAATCATATGTTTCCAGCTACTACCTGGTAGCTAAATGTTCCTTATGATGCTATCTGACTCAGGAAATTATTGAATTAAGAAAGATAAAGCAATATAACCTGTCTTGTAGAGTAAAACTAGCCTACTATTACAAACGATCGCTTATTTCATTTATAGGCTATAGTCTTAAAATGATCACGTATTCTTCATGTATTATCAATTGATATTAAATATGATTGGAAAGTTTCTGAGACAACTTGTTTAATGTACTTCTTAATGCTGAAAAATAAATCAAAATTGTATTCCTAATTTGAAGAAAATCCAGTGCTAAAATATGCATTAAGAGTAGAAAAAAAAATTAAAAATGTGAGAAAATGATTATTTACACACTGATAGAATATTTTGTATGGCTTAAACAGGAGTTTATTGCTACTTTGATCTCAAAACTTCTATACTCGTTGGGTAGCCATTGACTTGCTCTATTCAAATTCGTAAAGAAATTTTGGGTCCGAATATAATTCGCTGAGAAATGCATCTTGAACTGAAAACCAGCAAGAGCAAAAAGCATGAAAAATTTAATAGTAGCGCTAACCTTATTTAGAATCTGAAACACCATTTATAATTAAGATTGAAAAGAAGACTATATATGCAATATTGTAGAGCACGCGTTGCTCTATCAAACGAGATATCAGTTGAAAATATTCTGATAACTTGGTATGAAGAAAATGATCAAATACTGACCAACTGAATTTATCATGAAAAAAATTTTGTTTTCAAACATCGCTCGAGGATACTTCTAGTACTTACTTCATAACTTTTTAAGGGTAAGCTAGAACAAGCTAAAAAGATTTGAGTTTGGGAATTTCTAACTATGCTCTATCGTTTGCAATGAAAAAATATAGGGGTCAAAATTTTCGAGAGTATGACTATGATTGATGGTTTCATGAACTGTCTCTTAAGATTTTTTCGTCGATATGCTTTGTTGGTCTATATACAAATAAAAATAAAACAAAATCGGTCAAAAATGATTAGACGTATAGTCCTTAACTGATTTGTCTTCTTTTAAATATTCTCTTCTAAATCATCATAATTGTCTGTTTCCTTTCTGAATGCATTCCTTTTCGAAAAGAATATACAGTTATTTGCCGTTTCGTCAGTATTAACACGTGTGATCGTAGAGTGATAGCTGTTATCATTTTCTATCTAGTCATAAGTCATCAACTATGCCCATATTTTTATGGAGTTTATTCGATATATGTGTTAAGCACTGTTTGTTTATTTTTTATTTTGAGATGAAGAATCGATAGAACGAAAAGAGTTTGCACGCCGCATCCAGCTATTGCATACTATTATATAAGAGAGAAATACAAGATTAAATGAATCATCTTTTTCTTACATTTAATGGCTAAAAAAATTTCTATTACTACTATTATAGAGATAAACTTGAAATAACGTTCATTTAGATGGGGGACTGGTTAACTAATCAACAAAAAAAAGATTTAGCTCGTCGTAATTTTCGTCGTATTGCGATACAACGAAGTGATCATCGAATTCCATGGGATGATTGTGGTATATACAGAACATTATAATATATAAATAGTATTAATCCTCTTTTTATTTAGAAAAAATTGTTAAAAATATTTTTTTACATGTATCTGCTGCTCGACTTAATGGTTTGATGTCGGATGCCGATGAAGATGGTAAAGTTATTTATATTAGCTTTAGTATGTAATCCAATAAACATACTTTAGGTACTTGTCTCATACGTCTTGGTCCATTTATGAAAATGATTAAATATTTACTAGATGAACAAGTTGATGGTATTGATGAAGATGAAGATGAAGATTTTGAAAGTGAACATTCTGTAGATGAAGGTACTCGATATGAACATCCTGCACATGAACAACCTGAACGAATATTGCTTGTAAGTTTCATTTAAAACTTTTATCACTAAGATCACTCTAAAAAAATTAAGACTCGTGTAGTGCATATATAAGACAGTTCATGTATTTTTGTAAGACACTTCGAATGATTTCTGATTGGATGATAGAATACTAGTTTAGACACATGAAGTGTCAACGGATGACAGATTTTAGATAGTCGAGGGTTAAGATAAGCTACACACACTTGCATATGAATGTGACTGGTCATTTTTCTAATTTTTCTTTCACTTGACCTCGACCGTCGTTTATGAAGAAAAAAAAGAGGAAAAAATAAAAGAAAAAAAAGAGGAAAAAATAAAAGAAAAAAAAGAGGAAAAAATAAAAGCCAAAAAAGAGGAAAAAAAGAAAAAAATATCGTCCATTTTGGTTCGTGCCTATATATACGAGTTGTAGATGTGCGTTCATTATACATCTTGACAACAAAATGGCCGAAAAATTAAACGTAATGATATTTTTTTAATTTTAAGAAATCTATTTTGATCCGTACACTTACGAAATAGTTAACATCCACTGATATTTTTTTTCTAGGATGAAGTGGAACAACAGCAAAATTTATTAGACTTCGCAATGCAAATTAAACAACTGGTTGAAGCAGAACAACCAGACGATGCTGTTCCAAAAACAAAAATTAAAGAACTTTTTAAAGAGTATAAAATTTTTGATTAAACTATTGTTTGTTTTTTTTGTTATTTCTCTATAAAGAACGATCAAATAAATTTAAAGGTGGTAAACATGTTTTATTCTATATCATGAAGAACGAATCATATTAGTTTTTATTTTTTTGTGGACCTTATGATGATACAATAAAATAAATAAAACAAAAATTATATTAGTTTTCTTTTTTGTAATGTCAAACAGGAATATCGAAACATTAGCGCAACATATGTAGACAAAGAGAAAAAATGGAGTAATAATAGAATTGTGATCCCATCGGTATCACTCAATTTCTTATTTATTATAGAATAAAATTCTTCAGATTTTTTTTTGATCTTCATCATATATTGAACAACGGTTTTTTTGTCGGTATTAATATTGGTTCGTTTTGTGGAAATTTCGCATAAAAATTTGAAATATCATTGTCACACTCTATAGTATAAATAACAAAGATTAAACATTAAAAATATATCTTTCCTTTAAAAGAAAAGAAAATGCAGATCATGATAGTTGTTGATTTGCACAAACAATTGAATTTTGAATTTCACATTTTGATCCAATTGTTGAACGAGAACATAATATTGAATTTTGAATAGTTGCTTTTAAATAATTAAATTAATAAAAATAATTATTTATTATTATTTTATAATACTCTTCTTTAATAATAACATTATCCAATAAAACACAATTTATTATTTTACATTTATCTTCAATTCAACAATTTTTTCCAATAATAGTTCTTTTAACAGTTGTTTTTTTTCCAATATCATGTCCATCAGCAACAACACAACCAGGACTAATCTATAATTTAAAAAAAAAACATATTTAATATATATTTTCAAATAAAACGTTACTTGAACTTGCTCAAATCGATCTTTAAATGCAATATCTTCATTTGTATATGATGAAATGAGTGATGCGGCCTTTAAAATACAAAAAAACTAAATAATAATAATGATAATAATAATAATAAAATAAATAACTTGTCTATTAGCTTCAAGATATGAAAGAGCATGTTTAACACGAAAAATTGATGTTTCATCAATAAAATAATAACGTCCTCCTCTTATTTGTTTATTATCACAATCATATTGTTCTAATATTTTTGACAAATCCGAATGATCATCTAAGTTAATTTAAAATATTTAAAATATAAATCAAATTTAAATTAATAGTAAAAGAAACCTTGTTGTCTAATAACTATAGATATATTAGGAGCTTTTGAAATAAGATCTTCAATTGATTGACCTTTTACCATTTGTCGAATCATTTTTGGTAAAAATTCTTTACGAAATGATGAATAACTTGAACGAATAGCTATATCCAAACATGATTTTTTAATTAAATATAAATGAGCATCAATTAAATCTGTCCGAATTATTGTACGAGGATATCTTTATTAATAAAAAAAAATACATTTTTGTTTTTATAAAATAAACAATATATAATAATTATTTTACTTAGCAAGAATATCTTGTCTTAATGGAAAATATTCATCTAAATCAGCTNGACATATTTACATTTTACAGCCGTCTGTATGTCTTTAGCTTTCGTCTTTTTTCAAATATATCTAAAACTGTTTTTGAGCCTAGTCACATATGGTTTTGTAGATAATTTTAAGCGCTATCTTTTGATAATTAAGACAGCTTTACTTACAGTGATAATAGACAGGAAATCTTAAAAATACTGGGAGGCTCATTATTCCTGGGACACCCGATATTATAAATGGTATAACAAAGTGAAAATGTGTTATAAATGAATTATAATTATTTCACAACACGCCAAGTATGTTCTTCTTTTATATCATCATATAGATGTAAATATAACATATGAGGAATTAAAAGAATAATATTTATAATAATAGCACATAGAATCATCCATTTAGCTGTTTTTCGATTTTTTCTTTTATCAAAATGAATACCTTTAAAAGGAGAAAAAGCTCGTTTACCAGCAAAACAACAATTTAACCAATTATCAATATATAATAAAAGCTTAAGTAAAAGTTCGATTATCATACAATTCGAAAACAGTATTAGTCGTTTACCAATTAAATCTCTATAAGAATAAATAAGAAACCAAAATTTTAATGAAAATAATAGAATAACACTTAGTGATGGTATTGATGACGCTATAAGATATATTTCGGAATCAACTTCTTGTGAAGTTTTTCTTTTAAAAGTTAAAATCGAAAGAAAACCATTGATAATACCAACAAAAAACATAATCATTGTAATAAAAGCACTTAATTTAACTGAAAATGGTTGTTTAGATAAATAAAATATTTGATTTTATTTCATAACCTAAACCTTTAGCATAAAATTGATATTTACTACCAAAAAAAACAAACAAACAATCAGTACAAACACATATTATTGCAGATGGTCAAGTTGAACGATCTTGTAAACTTTTTGCACCATTTGAACGATGATGTTTAACTAGACATTGAAAATATTTTTTTATAATTAAATTGAAGAAAATTTCCATGACGTTCTTTTGTACATAAACATAGATATAAGATTGATCAATCAAACAATGTAATTTATGATAATTTTGACATTATATATGAAGATGTTTAATTCGTTGGAATTGAGACATTTTTCATTAATGTTGACTTAAAGAATATTTCAATCTAAATGCATTCTCGAGATGAATTTATTTTAATAGCAGCAAGATAATATTTACTATTTAATTTAATAATTATTATGTTATATGGAATCGATATACGAAAAGTAACTATACATTGAAATAATGTTAATTTTTGTAACATTATTGCCAATTTTAGTTCAGATTCATTTGATATTGTTAGAAAAAAAGCTAAGACAAATGATGGAATATTTAAATGTTCAATATATGTATATCAATTTTAGCCTTACGATATTGACATATTGATCCATAATAATAATCAGAACAAATACAAGAATAATGATTATTCGATATCGTTATATCAGCTGGAGTATGCTTTCCATTATTTAGACAAGCATTTTTTGGACATATAAATTTAAGAATAAATCAAGGGCCATATTTCATTAAAGTACATATACATATTGAACAATTATTTATTGATCCAATACATAAAGAATCAGATGAGCGTGTTTGACAATTTAATTTGATATGACATTGAATACCTGTTCATCCTGAATAACATCGACAGAATGTTTCTTCTTTATTTATATATTTAATACATTCACTATTTATAGATTTAATGAAACAATTGGATAAAATGGGAACTGGTTCATAGAGTATATATAATAAAGCAGATATTCTATTAACAGATAAAAATAGAAATGATATTGATAAATGCCAACTTCCACGAAATGTTATAAAATGTTTTTCAAATGCATCAATACGAATACTATATTTATTTGAAATATTTTTTGGTCGTGTTGAATATAATAAATAACGATTAAGTTTTATTCCATAACTCAAACTATTTATTAATTGATTATCATTAATTAATATTATGATCATAAAATAAACATCACATCTATCAGCTCGAATAAATCCTAATGTAACACTAACACGTTCATTTTGATATTGACATAAATCACCATAATAACTTGGTGGACACATACATACGCGTTGATCTTATTTATGTTCAAATCTCATACGAAGAATTAATCCATGATTACGATACCATGATCTAATATAAGAATTTTTTTTTAAATGATCATCTTTTCGACTATGATTTTGTTCTGTTTTCATTATAATTAGTTGTTTTTATTTGAGAAGAATTTGATGATGTATGAATTGAAAAATGAATTATTCCATTTTTGTTTTCATTATTAATTGAATGACAAAAGAATATCTTCTATCGTCATGCGATTTATATTTGAATTTTGTTGACAATTAAATTGATGATTATTACAAATTTCCGATGATGATAAACATAAATCATTATATTGATAATGAAAACGTTTTGGATATTTATCAAGAGGATAAGTGCGTCGACAAAAATGAAGTTCGTCCATTCCTCCAAGACAATTATCTATTCCATCATTTACTCTTGTTTTTGGATGATAAACAAATAAATGAATAGCTATATATCGATATATATATGGATAACTAACTGCTTGACATGTTGTTTCATAAGAATATTTTTCATCTTTACCATTGAGACATGTCTAAAATCCATCATATCTTGTATATATATTATTATATGGTTAATAATCACAATGAGTTTCATCTGTATAATGTCGACCATTTAAATCATTATAACCAACTTCTATTACTCCATCACAAATTTTTTAAAATGAAATTTTCTTTTCAGAATAATTTTCATTAAAAGGACAATCATCAATTATATGTAAGAATGAACGACATTTATTATTATCATAATATTTTAATCGATATTTATTATTATTAGTTAAACAACTTAACTGAAAATCTTCATCATCTTTCATACAACAACCAATATTTTCATCAAATATACGATGTTTTGATACTGATTTCGATGAATTGTTACATTTATATACAGGGTGTCCCAAAAGTCCGGACAGAAAGTTAATTCAAATATCTCTCATACAACTCAAGTGATTTAATTGATTTTTTTATAATATGTTAGTGTGTTCTTTAAAGTTTTATTTCGTATATTTTCANTTGTAGGAAAGTACGAAACCTTTAAAGTTTCGCATCTAGTATAATAGTTTTATAGAAAACCCAGTACGAAACCTCGATGTTCAATACGAAACTTTAAAGGTTTCGTACTTTCCTACAAAACCTTTTTTTGGTGTACGGAACTTAAAAAGGTTTCGAAGAAAAAAGGATCTTCACTTGGGTACACGGTAAGATCCTTTAAAGGTTCCGGTTTTTTTATTCGTTTTTGAAACTTTCAACACATTTGCAAACTTTTTGCCATCTACCGAACCTTTTTTTGAGGTTCCAGAAAGTACCGTTCTTTTTTACAGTGTGTATCATTCATTATGAGGGCTTTATTATTTGCTTGTGGTGGAAAACTTATTTTTGTAAAATGTGGGTGTAATTTTCCTTTAGTATAACCTGGATGATTATGCGCAAGGGCGTACACTAATTTACGCTCATTGTGTACGCTCTTTTTTCTAAAAAATTCAATTTTTTCTTTGCGAATTTATTATGTCTAGTACGAGAAACATGACATATTATGTCATATGATTTACGAAGGTGTTCTGATAATTTTTTTTCCAGTTCTTGATATTGTTTATTAGCTTCTTCTATTTCAATTATTTTTGCTTGTCTCATTAAACTAGTCAAATCTAATTTTGTCTTTCGAAGTATATTTTTCCACTGTTCACGAAGTGATTTAAGGTGATTATTATCTTTTTTGAGTTCTTTTGCATGTAAATCTAGTTTATCGAAAATGTTGAGAGATGGTGGTGGTAGATTTTCTGTAAATCTTTTCTCAAGTTTATCTAATTGTAATTGCAGATTTAATTTTCTCATGAATTTTTCATGTAAATTATATATATGTTCTTGTTCTATTGATGTTCCTTTTTTCTCTATCTCGAGTATTGCCTTTTGTCTCATTTGGTCTAATAGAAGATTGTCTAATCTCTTCTTATCACTATTCTTTTTACTTTCCAATGGATTTTCAACTGTATTTTTTACGAATTCTACTATTTTTGCCCATATCTGCTTTGGAAATGCTGCATGTAATTTATTTTCACTCTCGTCTTCTAATGTTCTACATTTATTTTCAAGAAATTCTTGATGAATTCTTATTGTTTCAAATGTACATCTTTGTCTAGTTTTTTTGAATTGATATCGACATTCAATGGGCATAATTGCAAAATTGAACGAACTATGTTGTTCTATATGATTCTTTGGAATAGCTGACGATGATTTTTTCAATGGTTTGGGTGTCGAACTTTGCATTGGTGGTACTATCATTGATGGTTCATGTGTTATCAATTGATCTCTAACTGATGATTTATTCTGATTCTCAATTGGAAGTAATAAATAAAAAGAATGCTGTTGTTTATTTTTATTATTTTTTACTATTGGTGATGATTGTATTGATTCTCCAATTAATGGTTGATTTGGATCTTTTGGTGGTAATGTTCGTCTTGGTATAATTGGTGGTGGTGGTTGTCTTGGAGAAGGCCGTGTTGGTGGATCATCTCGTCGATGTCCTATCTTTCTTTTCTCACCTGGTGTAGGTGGTGGTAACCATTCATCGAAAATCGCTGCAAACTCAGTAAAATCTAATGGTGCTGGTGGACTTACGAGATCTGCCGGTGATGGTCTTGCAACTGGAAGACCATTATTGTTGTCTTCTATTATTATCTCCATAGGTTCTAAATGTTCAATTATTTTATTTTTCTTATTTGCTGCTGCTTCTATATAAATCTTCCATTTTTCAGCTTCACTTTTAAAATATTCTGTTTGAAAATATATATTACTCAAGAGAAAAATATCTTCTTTAGGGTGCGGGTGTGGGTGTGGGTGTGCCAAGCATACCATGATCTAGATTTCGACCTTGCTTAAGGGTCTTATTAGATATAGATATAGCAATTGAAGGTGACAATGTATTGTGAAGATTCGTTTTAGAAACCTTTTGCAATTTTATTGACGCTTTATTAATATAAGGAAAAAATATGAGGAGACGAAAATGAGGTAAATCAATTAGGTTTTAATAGTTAGAGAAGTTCGTGCTACAGTCTTGCCGGTAGTGGCGGCGCCAGGGGTGGGCCAGGGTGGGCTCAGCCCATCCTGATTTACATCGAGCCCACCCTGAGAGATTTTGAAAGCTATGTAAAAAGAACACTTTGTGTAGGTTAGGGTGGGCTAAACCCATGATGAGCCCACCCTGAACTGAAATCCTGGCGCCGCTACTACTTGCCGGTTTTCATTGGAAGCAGACGCCCTCCGTTTTCTGTTAGTTTACTGTGGGTAAGTTTGGGTCGCGTCGCACTGACGCTTTGATGAGGTTTGAATTATTTCGTGTGGCAACGATGAGTTTTGTGTCCATGATTGGTGTTCGTCCGAATGAACTTTGCCATAGCTGGGTGTGGGTGTGGGTGTGGGTGCATGTGGATGGATGTTGGTATGCGTGTCGGTGTGGGTGGAGGTATGGGCTTATCTGATCTCTATCCACACCCACGCCCACTCTTGCTTTAGAAATTATCATATAAAAGTATCATGTGATGATTTAGGT
The DNA here is from genome assembly GCA_905329745.1 of Rotaria sp. Silwood2. Classification (NCBI taxonomy): domain Eukaryota; kingdom Metazoa; phylum Rotifera; class Eurotatoria; order Philodinida; family Philodinidae; genus Rotaria; species Rotaria sp. Silwood2. The sequence goes on along the minus strand of CAJNSZ010000061.1, from coordinate 205,564 downwards.
TAAGATAGTTCTCATCAAACTATAACAAAAAAAAAGATTTAAATTAAAGTTTAGTAGAAACATCGTTTTTGTCTCTTCAAAATATTTTTTTGCAATGAACTATGTAGTCTTAAGTTAAGAGAAAAACACTAAGCTAGATTTTCTGCAATCATTCCTAAGTGATCAACTATCGAATGAACATATTATCTTGAAAGACTTTTTAACGAATAAATATTTATTAAGAAAAGTATACTGATATATATATATATTATAGCAACACAGAAAAATGATCTTTTTTCTTCATTCAAAGTTCACGTGTAAATAATACATATTTCATAAAGAAATTTTTCATTGATGAAAACGATAAATATTCAATAGTGAAATAGGAAAAGAAAACTTTTTTTTAATGTTCAAAATGAGAAAGCAAGCATATGTATTTGTATTTGTTTAGTTAAGCAATTGAGAGACAAGACAATGATAAAATAAAGTAAATATGACAGAATAGAGAAGTAATTTAGTTTTATGACAATAATATAACTTTATAATAATAGATGATTATTATATTTGAATGTTGTTTGATGTTAAGAAAGTTTATTTCGAAATTTATTTGTTTTTATTAAATAAAATCGTTGTTGAATACATGATAGAATTTGTCTAAATTCTTTTTTATATGTTGCTGATGGTAAAACAAAAACAAAACATATAAATACAGATGGCATAAATGAAATAAAATAACCTGAAAGATATAACCAAAAATGTTCAGATGATTTATTACAATTCAATGTAAATGAAATAATTAAACGTGGTAATGATAATATAACAATAATCATAGGACTAATTAATAAATGTTTATGTTGTTTTAATTTATTTTTAAAATGATTTCTAAATCTATATTCATTTTTCATAAGATAACGTTGACGAGCTGTTCCAATAATAATAAATATAGCTGAAAATAAATTAATTAGAAATGGAAGAAAAAAATGAAAAAATATTATAAATGAAGTATAAGTATTTAATAATGATGAATATAAAACAACACACCATGTACGTTCTTCTTTTATATCATCAAATAAATGTAAATATATTATTTGAGGAATAATAAGAATTATATTTATTATAATAACAAAAATAATTATCCATTTAGCCATTTTTCTACTTTTTATTTTATCAAAATAAATTCCTTTAAAAAGAGAAAAAGCTCGTTCACATGCAATACAACCATTTAACCAATTATCAATATATAATAAAAGTTTAAGTAAAGGTTCAATTATCATACAATTTGAAAAAATTATTATTCGTTTACCAATAAAATCTCTATAAGAATAAATAAGAAACCAAAATTTCAATGAAAATAAAATAACAATAATTATTGAAGTTATTGATGATGATAGAAGATATATTCCACAACCTACTTCTTGACAAGTTTTTCTTTTAAAAATAAAAATTGAAATAATACCATTGATAATACCAACTAATAACATAATCATTGTAATAAAAGCACTTAATTTAACTGAAAATGATTGTTTAGATAAAATAATATTATGTTTTATTTCATAACCTAATATTTCATCTAATGTTAAACCTAAACCTTTAGCATAATATTGACATTGATTACCAAAAAAACAATCAGTACAAACACATATTATTGCAGATGGACAAGTTGGATGATCTTGTAAACATTGTCCATTATTTGCACAATAATGTTTTGATGAACATTGAAGATTTTTATTATAATTAAATTCAATACAATTAGCATGATGATCTTTTGTACATAAACAAAGATAATATTCATCAATAAAACAATTTAATTTATGATATATTTGACATGGAATATGATAATATTTAATTCGTTGAAATCGAGACATTTTCATTAATGTTGAATTAAATAATATATCTATTGAAATACATTCTCGAGAAGGATTAATTGATGTTGATATATCAATATTTGAAATTAATTGAATAACAGCAAGATAATATTTTCTATTAGATTTAATAATAACTATATTATATGGAATTGATATACGAAAAGTAACTAGACGTTGAAATAATGTTAATTTTTGTAACATTATTGTTAATATTGGTTCTGATTCATTTGATATTGTAAAAAAAAATGCTAAGACAAAATATGGAATATTTACATTTTCTAAATAAATATCAAGTTTAGCTTTACGATATTCACATTTTGATCCATAATAATTATCAGAACAAATACAATAATAATGATTATTGTATATAGTTATATCAGTTGGAATACATTGACCATTATTTAAACAAGCATTTTTCGGACATAGAGATTTGAGAAAACATCGACGACCAAACTTTGTCAAAGGACAAATACATATAGATTGATTATTTATGTATCCTATACATATAGAATCTGATGAACAACTTTGACAATTTATTTTAATATCACATTGAATACCTGACCATCCCGAAAAACATCGACAAAATATATATTCTTTATTTAAATATTTAATACATTCACCATTTATACATTTTTTAAAACAATTTGATATAATAGGAATTTGTCTATAAGATGGCATATATAACAATGCAGATATTCTATTAACAGGTAAAAAAAGAAAAGGTATTGATAAATGCCAACTTCCACGATATGTTAAGGAATATTTTTCAAATGTATCAATACGTATAGTATAATTATTTGAAATATTTTTTGGTCGTGTTGAATATAATAAATAACGATTAAGTTTAATTCCACAATTTTGACTTGCAATATATTCAAATTGATTATATGAATTAATATATTGATTTTGATCAATTAACATAATTATAATAACATAAACATCACGTCTATCAGCTCTAATCAATCCTAATGTAATACTAACACGTTCATTTTGATATTGACATAAATTACCATAATAACTTGGTGGACACATACATATACGTTGATTTAATTTATTTTGAAATCTTATACGAAGAATAAGTCCACGATTACAATACCATGGCCAAATATAAGATTTATTTTTTGAATAAATATTTTTTTGAATATTATCTTGTTTTTGTTTCCATTGAATTATTTCTTTATTTATATTTTTATCTAATTGAGGATAAATAGGTGATGTATTTATTGAAAAATGATTTATTCGATTTTTTTCATTATCAATTGAATGACAAATAATATCTTGAATAAAAGTACGATTTATATTTGAATTATATTGACATATAAATTTATGATTATTACAAAAATTTTCATCATCACCGAATGGACATGTTTTTATATTATTACAAAGTTCAAATGATGATAAACATAAACTATTATTTTGACAACGAAAACGTTTTGGATCTTTATTTGATGGATAAATATGTCGACATAATTTAAGTTCATCCATTCCTCCAAGACAATCATCAATTCCATCATTTACTTTATTCGAAGATAAACAAATTAATGTATAATTATATGGAGATATACATGGATAACTATTCGATTGACAAATTTTATCATAACAATTTTCTTCATCTTTTCCATTATGACATGTCCAAAAACTATCACATCTTGTATATATATTATTACATGGCCAATAATCACATTCCGATTCATCTGTAAAATTTTTACCATTTGAATCAATATAATAAAATTCTTCTAAACCATTACAAAACATTTGAAATGATATTTTCTTTTCAATTTCATTTTCATTAAATGGACAATCATCAATAGTATGTAATGATGAAAAACATTCATCATTATCAATACATTTTATTCGATGTTTATCATTAATTAAACAACTTAATTTAGGATTTTCATCATCTATCATACAACAATCAATATTTTCATCGAATATACGATGTTTTGATATAATTTTAGATGAATTATAACATTTATATAATAATGTTACATTTTTATATTTGTTTATATCATTTAAAAATGTATAAGAATTTAAACATGAACGAAAATAAGATTCAATTATTAAAATCATATCAATCCAAATATGTCCACTAATACTTGATATTAAATCTAATGTCGAACTATGTAAACAAGTTAAATTTTTATAATAATATGTTGAATTTATACAATCACAAAGTTTTTCATCATAACAAATATAATCAGGTATAATTAAAATATTTGAATTTAATTTTAATTTTAATTTTAATGAAATATTTTCATATAAAAAACGAATATGACTCATATATACTGGATTTATTGGAAATTGAAATATTGAATCACATTTTTTAATAAATTCATAAATTAAATTATTAATAAATAATGTTTCACATAATATTCCATGAATTTGTTTAATAAGTTGAGTAAGACATATCATAGCAATCGAACAATTAATTGATAAATTACCTTGAATTAATATTGATTCAATTAATAAAATATGACGTCCATTATGACATTTATCAAATGTTTGTACACATTGTCCATCTCCACATGAAAAATCAAACCAATTTGTTCGACATGAATGTTCTTCACAACGAAATGTTGGATCTTGAAAACAATTATTTGGATATAATACATCAGCAAATTCATCTGATCGATCAAGACAATCGGCATCACCAAAACCATTTTCCCAAAATTCTTCGGGAATACATAATCCATTATGACAACGATATTCATTATCTTCACATTGATTTAATTCCATATCAATACAATATGCTTCATCAAGACCTTCATCAATACAATCAATACGTCCATTACATACTTCACGCCAATCAAGACATAAAGATTTTTCACCACGATCACATTTTATATGAATATAACATGGTAATTCTATTAATATATTAGAATATTCAGAATAGGATTTTTTAATATTAAATTCATTTTCAACAATATCAATTATTGACATATCATCACTAAATTCAAATGAATATTGACATTTTAAACCAAACCATGGTTTTGTACAATTATAAAATAATTCATTAGATAAAGATAAATCTATTTCATCTAAATATAATTGATATTTTTCAACTAAATCAATAGGAGTTGACCATAAAAGTAGATCTTGTGTACTTATATTAAAAATACGTAATTCTTCAAAAGTTATATTTTGATCGGATCTATTAATAATATTTCGAAATAAACTTTCATTAGAATTTATCGGTCGAAAGCAATATGGAATCATCTCGTTGACTACATTTGATAATTCTTGATAAGCTAATTTTTTCTTACTTATATGATAATATAGACAATCAAATTGTAGAATATTATCATCAATCATTTCGTTAGTATCATGAAGAACTAATTGACAATTGTTTATTATCCATTGAAAATAAATTATTATGAGATAAACTATCTTCATCTTCAAATTATTTTAAATATTCTAATACAGAAATCTTTAAATGTTCTATAGATGAGTAAAACATTCAATGAAGAAAAAAGAAATTATTTAATCTCTTGTATAGATTATTGATAATTAAATGTTATCATTTATATTAACCAAGCAAAAAAAATTCACGTCCAAAAACGGATGCCATACCTCTTTTGAAGGTTAACATTCTTTGTGACATAATCAGTCAACATCAATTACTGTCATATTTAAATAGACTTTTTTTCTTCTCTATTCAGAAAAGAATCAATACGGATGATAAAAGGATAAATTTTCAATGATTTTATATAGTAGAATAGATGATTGGTTAACAAATTTTTTTCCTAAGATTATAATAACATTTTCCATAACGTGTCATATACAATCATATGAATAATCAAATATTGGACTCACTGCATATTAGTAAATTATCATCTATCTACGATTATCTATTTAAAGAATAGTTTGCAGACTTTTACCTTGTAATTGAGATAGATTTAATAAAAGTGGATGTGACTTTGTGCCTGAATGGTGTGAATGTAGGTCTTCTCTTCACACCATCACATCCCACACAACACATTAATATCCACATCCTCTTTTTCGTTCCAATGAATATATCTTCGATGTTTTATTATGAAAAACAGTCACACAATCAAATTCAATATCTGTTGAAAACATATCGAACTGTTTTGTAATCTTTATTAAGATTAAATTATAGGGATTCTCTATTTACAAGAAAGGATATGAAGAAAATGAAAACATACAACTTAAACGTAGAAATATAAGAAATACATAGAAAAGGGAAAGAACAATACTAATGAACGCATTTTCAATACGACTATTTCCTTTCAACATTTTTGTTCTAGCAAAACAAGATCTTAGGATCATATGGGAAAGGGTTACGACAGCTGTTAGCGACAGTTAATCGAAAGAAAACTCAAGGGTTCGAAACATCGCTTATGCTGTCAGTTTTCAACGGCCTTGGTGACAATTCGTACTTTATTTAAATCAGAATATTGTCCTTCATTAGGAGAACTTTTAGATGTTTTGCAAATATCAGTTCGCAATGAGCTTCAACGACAATTTACTAGTCTAGGTAAATTCAAGGTGCTTAAAAGAGTTTCCTATTGTTACCTTCTGATCTGACATGTAAATATCAAGTATAGGCTTTTTAATTTGAGAATAAAAGTCCTGTGCTACAGTCTTGCCTAGATCAATTGTTCGTTCCCAAAGAAACATTGTCAAATGTATTTTTTTGCAATCTCAGCCAATCAGGTTTTTGGATTCCAGGAATTCAGTGAATTAGGTTTTCGAAAGTTAGAATTTCAACCAATCAAGTTTTTCTATCGTCGGATTTTAGCTAATCAGGTTTTTCATTAGGAGGAGAGGGAGAGAGGGGAGAGGTTTTTTGAGAATATAACGATACCTTATAAAGGTTGACAGAAGTAAATCGGGGTCGCAGAATCTGGATCTGAAGTCGGTTTCTCAAATTTTTGAACTTGATGTTTTTTTGTCAGGGGAACAGATTTTTGAGAAAATAACGATGTTGTAGAAAAGTTGGCGAAACTGAATTGGGCTTTGAGTATCTAAATTTTTAATCGATTGCTACAAGTTTCAAGCTATAATTTTATAATTAGGTTAAGGCTTTTTAAGGAAACAATGACTTTTCGTTGGACTAAATATTATGTGGTATGAAATAAAATGAGTTTCTGGTTTGGTAATCATTGGTAGAGTAACGTGTTCAGATGTGTTAGCATGATTACAGGCTCGACAATCTTAGTAACGTGAAATATACATGCAATATTTTTTACGGTGTGGGTGCATGTGAGGGAGAACAAGACCAACACACCGAGGCCCATACTTATACTCACTCGCATCTCAAAAAGGACTCTAATACCAAAATTCAATGTTTAGTTCATTCAAGATCTTTGGCTTATTATTTCCATTATTTTGTAAATTTTTGTTTTTTAGCAGAAGTTGTGACTAATGGAATTTCTATAGTCACTATGACTGAAAGAAAGTAATATAAGCAAATAAATGAAAATGAGGTCACATTTTTTGTGATTAAAAGAGAATAGTCAGCTATTGCTTTGGTGCGTTCCAATAATGGAGCGACCAGTCATTCCTATTGCACGTTCGCTGTAGATTCACTTCACAAATGATCTTTAAAAAGATCATGTTCTTTTTGTGGAAATTACTACATCACGATTCTCTTAATGAGGAATTTCAATGAACCTCTGATTGTCTAGCTATACAATGAAATTAAAGACACAAGGAATGATTCACAATAAAGTTTAAACTTTGGAATTTTCAGTCACGAATTCTCGTGTCATAAATTCTTACGATTTTTGGAAGTTAACAACCTCTAGAATTAAACACAATTTAAGTAAAAGAGAATGATCTTATAATGGAATAGAATTAAGCATTGAAGCATCTAACTGAGATGCTGACAAATTTCCTAAAGGGGAACGCTTCAGGCAGTTACAATCCATCGAAAAAATATTTACCGTTTAGATCTAGCCGGTTTCAATAGGAACCAGAACTGGCAAAAAAACCAAACAAGGATTTTCAAATGAAATGTAACAACAGTTATGCTGCACATGTACAGTATCTAAATAGAAAATTTGACGGAGAACATCATGCAACGAATTCACATCATTCTATTCGAAGTAGATTTGAATGAAATCAAATGAATTTTTCTGTCGTTATGTGTCATTGTCTGTATGCTTTTACTTGTTTAAATTTCTTCGAGTATTTTGAAATTAAATGTCTAATCCGACGACTACTTTGAGTATGAACATCACTCAAGTGGCTTATTTCGAGTATTGATCTGATCAAATATGATTTATTTTAATCTGGAAGTTCAGCTAAACACTTATTTTTGTAGTGGACACCGGAAAATGATATTTTTGGTTGACGTTCTGGTAACTATATGAATTTTTATTAGGAGTTTTCAAAAAGTGTAGTGCATTTTCAGACTAATCTCGCGGATATGCTTTCTTGGTTTATTCTCTCAGCAAATTGAATATAATCTCTTTTCTCGGGGCATGTGGATAATGCTGCCTTAGTATAGTTCATTTAGATTTCCGTTGGATATTATTGTGTGAATCTCAGTTTGATTTTATGAATTTATTACAAAATAGTGTGGGTGTGAGTGTGAGCCTGTTAACAGTAAAGCAATACCCACACCCACAAACCAAAAATTTAATAAATCGATGGAATATGTCAGATATAGATTTTCTTCATTCATTTCAAATATACGAGGCGAATTTGAAGCTATCTATAACGAATTGATTATTGATTTTTCGATTAAATGCTATTCTTTTGAATACGATAGCAACCTATGTGTGCCTGTCTCTAAACACAAACACGACAAACTAATACGGCGTCGTAGAAGTAAGCGAGCATATGATAATCAATATGGTGGACCAGTACAGATTGATTATTACAGTGGTGTAGCCCTGGTGCCGTATTTCAAAAGCGATTGGAATTTGACTAAAAATAAAATAATGTAAAATGATACGATCACACTTTTGAAGCTTCAATAATAGAAGAGTCGTCACTCAGTATGTGCGGAATGATGCTACTGTATCGATGATGGGAACATAACTGTAGTCAGAGTCCAGTAAAAAAGTCTCACCGCTTCTTGTCAGAAAGGTTAACTATAGTAGTTATTTGTTTTAGTTGATCCCATAGAGAAATATTTTCTAAAAAATTGAAATTATAATACTAATGAATTAGATATAACTAGTTCACATTTCTACTTCCTGTCCATGTAATTGAAAGAAGATGGTCGAAGGAAAAACGAGCTAATCGTATCATGAGGAAAAGTATCTCAAAAAATAATAATTCTCTATAGCTTAATCTATTTTGAAGCGTATAGGATCTATGGGTGTGAGTGTGGGTATTGCTAAAGAGAAGATCAACACCCACACGCATAGTCGAAGTCGCACCCGACATCCACATCCACACTCATAACTTCATTTTATTTCATATAACTGTCCCTTCAGTTGAAGGAATAAATTACAATGACGAACAGTGATTCCATTTTGTTTTGGTAACATAACTTGATAAAATATATTAGGCGTATTTTGGTGAATATTCACTTAGTGGAAATATTCAAATGTATGTTTATCAATAGAAGTAGTTATTGACATCAGTAAAACTAGTTTGATATGTCAAAAAAAAATGCTTCTATGATCAGTTTTTTGAAAAAAAAAGAAACATGCAAAAACTTGAAGAAAAAAATGTATGCCGATCGGTACAGAAAAATTTGTGTCTACCGACCAGTAATAAATCTTATACTGAACAGGATTTTTATCGTTAGTGGTTGTAACTCTGCCCCACAGTTATTAGCAGTAATTATCAGAATATTGACTTTTTTGTGCTTGATCCGAACAAAAACTTTTTCTAATACATATATGTCTATATGAGCCAGTTTAAGCAAAATTCTCATCCACTTCTACAAAAGTTAATCAGGTCGTGATCGACAATATAGCTCATAGTTTTATATATATAAATTATTTATACAGGAAAGTGTTTGATAAGTTTCTACGAAAGCCATTCAAAAAGTATTCTTCCATTCTCAAGATATTTTTTTTTTCAGTGCTTTTATCACAAGACACATACTTTTATGTTTTTGTTTTTGCAGTCATATAGAAATCCGTGCATCAGACTCCGTAAATGAACTCCAACTCTAACTCTAATGATTCAAAATCGATGTAAATTAAATAAATTTTAAAAAATCTTATTTAATTCTTTTCTTATTTAGCATTTATTTTTCATAGTTATTCCATTCAGTAAAGCGACGACTATCAATCCAATAGGAAATAACATGAAATAGAAAATCAGGAAAAAAAAACAAAAGAAAAAATCTAAACTCGATTGACTTTCATGATTAAATATTGTGAGAAAAAAGATCAACTGTATTTCATGCTTACACTTTCGACATTAGATGTATTTCTCATTGTCTTCCCGCGATCTTAAATAATATGAGACAGATATACACACGTTAACTCTCACGAATTCACGGGAAAAAACATTTCTTATTATTATTCATTTAGTTAATTAATTATGATTTATTAGAAGAAAAAGACAGTTGAAGAGAGGAAAAAAGTTGGAAAAAAATTGACAAGTTCAGCCTCGGAAGATAGGAGATTAAAACAAGCAAATTTTGACTGGCCATCCTATATGGATATTTTCCCAAACATTTTTACATACATTTGAAAATACATAAGAACTTTTAATCTTAAGATATATTATTTTATCTAGAGTAAATTATACTATCGGAAATATTCCTTTATACTTTGAACAAAATTAGTCAACTAATAAGTAAAACATCGTGGATTTAGGAGAATTTACTTCCGTAGAACATATTCTATATGAGAATTTTAGGAGCATTTAAAAGGTTACAAGTCTTTTTTGAAATAAATTATATTAGTTTTCATCAATATTACTTAACATTATTTTAATGAATAAAAATTTTGAATACTCTTCTGTCACTAATGTAAAAACAAAAGAAAAAAATCGATCCACTTTGTGTTTAAACAGTTGAAACATTTAAGTTTTTCATCGTATTGTTATTTATAGGCCATCTATATATATTTGAAAAATAAATAAATTATAAACGAGATGCTTTGAAAAGAATATGTTATAATTTAAAAGGTTTTCATTTTAAGATGGGGGATTTGCTGCAAGCACAATATCTATAATTAGTACTTGGACTACAACGACCAGTTTTATATGATTGACTTCTACAGTGTCGTCGACATAGAGATTCATTTCGATCAGTTGGCCCATTGCAACCAAAACTACGAATTTTACGCATTATATTGTCAATACCATTGAACACTAAAAAGTAAAACATAAATTATTTTGATAGAAAATCAATTGTATTTTGTTGATTACCATCAAGAGAACTTTTAAGATCTTCAATCCCCCAAACTTTCATTATAAAAGCAAGTAAAAAAATCATTACGACCAGCGATTTGTAGTTCATTATCTATGTGATAAAAAAGAAAAAAAAAATTTTTTTCTAAGAGAATGTATCTGAACTTCACAAAAAAATTCTTTTATTCTATTTCATGGAAACTTCTAATAGAGAATATTTTTTTGTTTTTGCTTCATATTTCCAATACAATATCTAATCGTTGATTTTTCAATATTTGTTAATAGTTGATTGATGGTATATCTGGTATACGCAATTAATCAATCTAACATAACAAGAATTTAGTTTTAAAAAAAAATAAAATAAAAAGTATATCTTCTATGATGAATAAATCGGCTTTTAAATCGAAATTATATTTAATAAGTCTTTAAAACACAAAATAAATGTATTTGTTTGAATAAATTTTTATGATGAACAATTAGAATTTGTATAGCTTCTCACTTTTACTAAAAAATTTATTTGAATAAATTATTGATGAAAATATTTTTCAAAATTTTCCAAATAAGTTTAAACATATGATTTTTACTGAATATCGTTAATATCATTTATCAAAATTATAAAAGTAAAAATTTTGTTTTTA
>CAJNSZ010000061.1:145675-185518 GCA_905329745.1 Rotaria sp. Silwood2 | reverse complement strand
GTTCATATAGTAGATTATGAAAAACAGTTGTTTTTATTTTGGATATATCTTATGCACAATTAATTATCTTTGGTTGTATTTAATGTTAATTTCAATGTTATTATTTAATTAGTCTTAAATAAGAATATAAACAAAGATAAATTTATATTGTAAATTATTAATGATGATCTATTAAAAATGAAATACTGATTTTAATAGTAGAGATTCGATCAATATATGAGTATATTAAGTCGTACTCTTGTAGTATTCACTGATGAACAATGTTCTAATAGAAAGGATATATCAGAGGAAAAAAGAATAAAAATATTATTATAAATTTTATTAAAAAAAGAAAGATGAAGATAGATCGTCTATAAGATAAAATAGAGAGATAAATAAAGAATATAATTTATTTGTCAATAATAAATTTCGGCAAAGAAGTTTTATATACTCGAGACACTTTGAATTAGATATTTCATATGTTACAATAAGGAAATTGATGAGGACAAGCGAACGTCACATTTCAACTCACGAGAGGTTCCACTAATAAATATTTTCTTTCTAGAAAAATGTTCTTGTGATGAAACTGCATTTCTATGTTAACAGAAAGCAATGTTCAACGTAGTCTTGTTTACCGACAACAGAATGAAGAGAAAAAAAAAAGGATTGCATTTATTTTGTCATTCCTTTTTCTTTTCATTAATCTTTGCTCACGCTATAACAAAAAAACAATTTCTAAAAGAGTATAAAACTTAATCTATGTCCCGATTTTATTTATTTTCCTATTAATTTAGAACAAAAAAAAAATAAATTATAATGGCAGAACATATTGATAATGATCGATTGCATGAAGATATTCATTATCGTTTTGATTATTTTTCAAAATTTATTAATTTTACTTCAGAAGATATATCAGCATTAAATATGTTTGCAACATCAGCTGTTTCAGTTATTCCAGTTATTGTTGATTCAGTTTATAGAAAATTATTTCAATATGATATAACAAAAAGTTATTTTATTTTACATAATGATGTATATGATGGACCTTCAAGAAAAACTGAAAATCTTTCATTAGATTCAGCACAAATGGTTTATCGTCGAGATATGTTAAGTAGTTATTTAAAACGATTACTTTTACAACGTGAATGGACAAATGAATTTCTTGCATATCTTTCAAGAGTTGGTAGAATGCATACAAATAAAGTTGGATCAACATCAATTAATGTTGATTTTATTCATATTAATGCTACATTAACTTATATTGAAAATCTTCTTATTGAAGCTGTTTGGTCTAATGAAAATTTTGATAATAATACAAAAAAAAATGTTTTAATAGCATTAAATAAAGTATTTCGAATTCAAAGTGATTTATTTCTTATGCATTATCTTGAATCATCACAAGATAATTCATCAACACGAACAACAAATCATGATAAAGAAAAATGTATTTGTAGTTGACATTTATTTTCATTATTTATATTGATCANAGTGTGAGTCTCCGTTTTGAATCGGGTATTTGTCATTTTGTAGAGCTCAGTGAGTACAGTAACTACGTATAAAGGATTCATCCCATCGGTGAACTTTTCAGGAACAACAAGGTTCCATACCTTCTGAAAAATTATCATAAGACTCTTAACTGAATGCCTGAATTTTAATATTGTAAGGACAAAACATAGTGTTATTCGGGCCAATCTGGGGTTATCAAGGATGCTCTTTCATATGGCCCGAACAACACCATGTTTTGTCCTTATAATAGTAAAGTGAATTTTTTTGGTGTTTGATAGAAAACGCTGTTTTCTATGAGCTATAGAAAAAATGAACTCTACTGTTATAAGGATGGAACACATTATTATTCGGGTCATATGAAAGAGCATCCTTGATAACCCCAGATTTGCCCGAATAACAATGTGTTTTGTCCTTACAATATTAAAATTCAGGCCTTCAGTTAAGAGTCTTATGATAATTTTTCGGAAGGTATGGAACCCTGTTGTTCCTGAAAAGTTCATCGATGGAATGAATCCTTTATACGTAGTTACTGTACTCACTGAGCTCTACAAAATGACAAATACCCGATTCAAAACGGAGACTCACACTTGGGGACCTTCGCTCGTTAGTCTAAAATTTTAAAATTTTCACAAATAATGTGCAGCAAAGTCAGTGATTAAAGTTATATCAAATACGAAGGAAGTTTTTTATGTAGAGTTTATCATTAACAGAAAAGTTACTGTTATGCTTTAAAACTACATTTTATCGACAAATATCTGTGAATTGATGATATGAAAACAAACGTTTGAAGTGGATCTTCGCTTTTTGATCAAATATTTTCAGTTTTTTTTTCGATTTTCATTGTTTTCAGTTCAATATATAGACTTGAACACTCTCGATCTAATAAATATATTTTAAAAAGTCAAATCTGCCTTCTTGTATATGAAAAAAAAAGAACTCTATTTCATGCTAAACGAATCCTAAAATTACAATTATCTGTGTTTTTTTCTCGAAGTGAAATTTTCAAACAGAAAAGTTGAAATATTTTCCCCCTTTTCTGCGATACACTACGGCCTATTTGGAGTGTCCTGTGGAAAAGATTTTTTCCCGTTCTATTTCTCGTAGTTAGGAATTAAAAATGAGAATCATACTAAAATTGTTATTTCTGAAAATGTTTTTCTTTTGTTTTATGTATAAACTCAACGAACTTTACTCTTTCAAAAAAAGAAAAAAAAAATTGAGTAATAGATTTTGATATTCTTCAAAAAATTTTTGCAATTTTTATTAATTAAAAAATTCTTTTTAAAAAGAACTTCCGACAAATTTCTTGATTATTGATTAGAATGTAATTGAATTATAATTGTAAAATGTGTATTATTTTTATTGTGATTATAATTTTGAAAAAGAATATTTTTCAATTTATCTCTCAATATAATATAATAATTATTATTTTTTTCTCCTTTTGAATATTATCATTTATTTCATCGATATTATTCATATGATTGACTTTTTTTCTCACTTTCAATTGTTCAATTGATAAAGAAAATCATTTTTTTAAAATTAATCTTTAATTAATTTTCACTTATAAATAATTATTTATTTATTTATTAAACTAAAATAAATCTTCAAGAATAATTTTTTTTTTTGTTTTTTAATTAAAGACTATTTCATGTTGTTCAATGTCCTATGTTGACACAAACTAATTGTGAAAACACTACGAAAACATGTTGCATAACACTAATATTGAACTAAAACACTTTCATAGGTTATTAGATTAAATAAGAATGTGCGTATTTTATTTCTTCTTAAATATATAATACTTAGAAACATTGACAGATTTTTATAAAATTACGGTCATTCGAAAAAAGAAGCGTTGTTTAATGATTTTCTTATAGTACGTTGAGTACATTAATTATGTAGAGAGTCAACATCAATATTTTTTAAAGAAAAAATTAGGTATCCAGAGTTATTTCTATTTGCTAGACAGAAACAAAATTTGATTCTAAAAATCAATAGAAATTTTTGAAAAGGAGAACTTTAAATCATTTGCAGTTGTTGTACTATGAATATCTTGGAGAATGAAGCATTTTAGCATTTTTTGTCTATGAGAGCTTTTATTGTAGAATTGTCAAGAAATCTATCTAGCTGAAAATTTTCGAAAAGTTTTGCCAAATCATTCTTGAAGAAACTCGGAAATATTGAGATTCTCCTAAAATTGATTGATGAAAGTATCGAATACAAAAATAATATTAGCTTTCGAAGTAAAGAGAAATTTTGTCGTGATCTATTTTACTAAGAAATGTTACTTTATCGAAAATAAAATTAACAAAATTAAAAAAAAATATGAAAAGACTCTTTTAAATAAGGTTAGTAACCGGTCATATCTATTGATATATTGTCGATTATTGTTTATTAAAATAAATAAAGTTAAATAAATATGAATACATGGTGTTGTTTGACAAATAAACATGCTTATCAGTTTATTTATTATATTAAAATAAGTATGATAGAGATAATAAAACATTTTTTTTTAAATTCTTTTAGGTGGTTATTCAAATAAATAAAAAGACATAAGTAAAACAATTGATATCTTATTTTATTATTGTGCATGAAAAAAAAAGCAAAATAAAAAAAAATTAATTAATATTCTTGAAAGTAGTTAGACAAATATAATTATAATGTTAATTGATGATAGAGTAAGTATTTTATTGTATGATTATTAATTAATATAAATAAAATAAATTCTTTATATATATATATATGTTTAGCAAATAAATTTAAATTCAAAATGGTCTAAATTATTTGAAAAAAAAAATAATTTAATAATTATTGTAATTGCATGTTTATTAATAATTAGTTTAACAATAACAACAATAACATTTTCTGTTTTGTGGAATCGTTCAAAATCTCATTCAAATTCTTTATATGCAGTTGATAAAGGTACAATAGGTTTTCCTATTCGTTTACCTAATGATGGAAAATATATTCAATGGACATTTTTACAATTAAATGATGTTTATGAAATGCTTCCTTTAGATCAAGGAAGAAAAGGTGGTTTAGCTCGTGTTGCTCGTGTTCGACAATTATTATTAGAAGAAAATCGTCAAACATATACAATATTAGTTGGTGATTTTCTTTCACCATCAGCATTAAGTCAATCAAAAATAAATGGAACAACATTAAATGGACGACAAATGATTGCATCTATGAATACATTAGGAATAGATTTTGTTATATTTGGTAATCATGAATTTGATTTAAATGAAACAGAATTAATTTCACGAATAAATGAATCAAAATTTACTTGGATTAGTTCAAATGTATTTAAAATTGGAACTAATCAATCATTTTCATCAACAATTCGATATAAAATAATATCAATTGATGAAATAAATATTCTTTTAATTGGTTTAACAATTGATATTAATAAATCATATATTCGTATTATTAATCAAACATCACTTATAACATTTGTTCAACAATTTATTAAATCAATTTCAAATATAAAATATGATGTTTTAGTTGCATTAACTCATTTAGATTTGCAAGTTGATATACAACTTGCTCAACATATACCAGAAATTGATTTAATATTAGGTGGACATGAACATGAAAATTATTTTTTATCACGTGGTTTTCAATATATTCCAATAACAAAAGCTGATGCAAATGCATTTACTGTTTATATTCATCGATGTGCTTTTAATGTTAATACTAAACAATTTCGTGTTTATCAAACATTAACACAAATTAATTCTCAATTAGAAGATGAACAAAAAACAGCTGAAGTTACCAATTATTGGTATGATTTAGGTATAAAAGGTTTTCAACAAATGGGATTTCAACCTAATAAAACAGTATCTTGTTTACCACCTAATATTGAATTAGATGGTCGTTCAACATCAGTAAGAAATTTTGCAACATTATTAACAGATTATGCTTGTCAAAGTATTTTAAATTCAACATATAGAAATGAAACAAAAATTGCAGTTTTTAATACAGGATCAATGCGTATTGATGATATTCTTAGAGGAACAATAACACAATATGATATTTTACGTGTATTTCCTTTTCAAGATAATCTTTATTCTCTTTCTGTTCCTGGTTTATATCTTGCTAATGTCTTAACTAATGGTATGTCAATGAGAGGTAGTGGAATGTTTCTTGCTTTTTGTGGAATTGAAACTCCTGATCAAGGAAAAAGTTGGATTGTAGATGGATTAGATATATCAAAAACTACTCTTAATTATTCTCTTGCTACAATATATTATATGAAAAATACAGAATTTCTCAATCCATCAATAACTATTTGGAATGAATTTAATATAACACAAACACAATCTTTAATTGATTATTTACAAATAAAATATGCACCATGTTAAAATATATATCAAAATATTTTCCTATCAAATCTTTAAAATATCTTAGTAAAGCAATTTAAGTTTCTTTTTTTTATCCGATTTAAAATGTGAAATAAACAAGAAAATTCTTTCTACTATTAATAATACAAAAAAATTATTGTTTTATTCTCGATTTTAATTATTATTGATGATTAAAAATTGGAGATCAACTATATGTAGTCAAAATTAAGATAAATCCTTTATATGTAAACAAAATTCATTTCTCGAACTCATCAGTGTTCAGAAAAAAAGTCTTTTTAGATGATAAAATAAAAACAGTTTGTTTCTCTTTCTCTTTCTGTTTCTGTTTCTGTTTCTGTTTCTGTTTCTGTTTCTATGATGTTTTTGTTTTGGAATATTCAGACACATTTTATTAAATTTATTTTTCTTTAAATATGAAATTTTCCTATGGGAATTTTAATAATTTGAATAACTGTTACATGATGAAATTATTGTTTTTCATTAACTATAATGGTTGGTAAAATCAAACGTTTTGTTTCATTAGTTATTTTCAATATAAGAAAAACTATATTTATTATTTCATCTGATATCATCATCATCATCATCATCATGTCCCATAGGCTTAGCGCCCGTTGGGGCTAACCACTTACGAGATCAGATTTTTCCACGCCTGTCGGTCTTGCGCAAGATGAAACAGATCTTGTCCACTGCGTTGACACCATTCGGTTATATCATCCAGCCACTCTCTGCATGGACGCCCCCGTCTANTGAAGGGAGAGCTATTTTCTGGATTTCAAGTGATCGTTCATACGATGAAAGTGCTTTCGAGTACTCACCGATGCTATAATACACCGAACCGATGCTGAGGTAGGAAGAAGTTAAGTTGGGATGGTTCGGAGGGAGAGCTGTTTTCTGGATTTCCAGCGATCGTTCATACGATGAAAGTGCTTTCGAGTACTCGCCGATGCTATAATACACCGAACCGATGCCGAGGTGGGATGAAGCCAAGTTGGGATGATTCGGAGGGAGAGCTATTTTCTGGATTTCAAGTGATCGTTGATACGATGAAAGTGCTTTTGAGTAATCGCCCATGCTATAATACACAGAACCTATGCTAATGTAGGAAGAAGCCAAGTCGGGATGATTCGGAGGCCGAGCTATTTTCCGCATTTCAAGTGATCGTTCATACATTGAAAGTGCTTTTGAGTAATCGCCCATGGTACTATAGACACTACCGATGTTGTTGTAGGAAGAAGCGAAGGCAGGATGATTTTGAGGGAGAGCTATTTTCAGGATTTCAAGTGATCGTTCATACGATGAAAGAGCTTTCGAGTACTCGCCCATGTTATTATACACAGTACCGATGTTGTTGTAGGAAGAAGCGAAGTCCGGATGATTTGACGGGAGAGCTATTTTCTGGATTTCAAGTGATCGTTCATACGATGAAAGAGCTTTCGAGTACTCGCCCATGTTGTAATACACCATACCGATGCTGTTGTAGGATTGTGCGAAGTCGGGATGATTCGGACGGAGAGCTATTTGGAGGATTTTAAGTGATCTTTCGTACGATGAAAGTGCTTTCGAGTGTTCGCCTATTTGACAATACACCACAGCGATATCGTGGAGGGAACCAGCCAAGTCAGGATGATTCGGATGAAGAGCTATTGTGAGGACTTCCAGTGCTGTTTCGAATGATGAAAGTGCTTTCGAGTACTCGCCCATACCATGATACACTGTACCGATATTGTGGTATGAATCACCCAATTGCGGGTGATTCGGAGGGAGAGCGATTTTTCGGATTTTAAGTGATCTTTCGTGCGATGAGAGTGCTTTTGAGTACTCGCCCATTCTGTTATACACTACGCCGATGTTGTTGTAGGAAGTAGCCAAGGAGGGATGATTCGGCGGGAGAAGTATTTTGATGATTTCAAGTGATCTTTCTAAGAATGAAAGTGCTTTCGAATGTTCGCCCATTTTAGAATACACCGCAGCGATGCCCTGGTAGGAACCAGGCAAGCGAGGATGATTCGGAGGCAGAACTATTTTGATGATTTCAAGTGATCTTTCGAACGATGATAGTGCTTTTGAGTACTCGCCCATGTGATAATATACTGCAGCGATGGAGTCGTGGGAATCAGCCAAGTCGGGATGATTCGGAGGAAGAGCTATTTTGAGGATTTCAAGTGATCGTAGGCATGATGAAAGTGCTTTTGAGTACTCGCCCATGTTGGAGTATGCTATAGCGATGTTGTTGTAGCAACCAGCCAAATCAGGATGGTTTGAAGGGAGAGCTATTTTGTTGATTTCAAGTGATCTTTCGAACGATGAAAGTGCTTTCGAGTAGTCGCCCATGTCATTATACACAGCACCGAGGTTGTTGTAGGAAGAAGCGAAGGCGGGATGATTTGGAGTGAGAGCTATTTTCTGGATTTCAAGTGATCGTTCATATGATGAAAGTGCTTTCGAGTGCTCGCCCATGTGACAATATAGTGTAGCGATGCCGTCGTAGGACTGAGCCAAGTCGGGATGATTCGGAGGAAGAGCTATTTTTCTGATTTCAAGTGCTCTTTCGTAGGACGAAAGTGCTTGTGAGTAATCTCCTCGTCGAGCTTGGATCAGTCCAAGGTTGTGCACCGTGCCTGCGTGGTGAGTGTCAGTTAACGGCATCACGAGTAATTGATTATATAGTTCTTCAGCTGTGGTATCGTCGTTAAGGTTCAACATCAAGGAAGCCATACGACTCCAGGTATTGCCTTGGATTTTCTGCCGCATATAATTTGTGAGAGCAGATAGCTGTGGATCATCGTCATTGGTTAGTGTGACTTGCAATTCCCATAGGTTTGAATTGTCGAGCACCTGTTTAATTTCGTTGACACGGAAAACCGTATGCATGGAGAAGAGCAGTTCTTCCTCGTCGTCGAACATACTGACCGCTTTGACCTTGGCAAAAGGAGTTGATGTAGATGATGCTATGATTGTCATTATGAAGAGAACTCCGACGAAGTTGGGTTTTGATGCGCTACTTTCGGCGAAGATGAAGGGCGTATCAGGAGTCTGACTCGTGGATAAAAAGTTATTAAAAGACAAAAGACCACCCTTTATTTGTTTGAGCTTCTGGAAATCGGGTTTGGACAATCCTTGTCCTCGATAAACAACAAAGGGTTCACTGTCTTTTTTTGTAAACTGCTGCTTGTGTAATTGTTCGAGCTGGCAGTGAAGATCGTGAATGAAGAAGCTCATTTTCTTCATTGTTAGAGTATCCAGTGTTCTAAGTGACCAGTTGAGAGTCTCGTAGATGAAAGGCGCATGAATATACCACCAAAGGGACTTCTCGGAAGTGTAATTCTGCTCGAACTTTTTGATAGCGTTCAATGTTGTCTTGTTGTGTGTGCATTTGCCACGCCAAAATTCAATAAAATCTCTGATGTCTTCTTTATTGTGATTGATTTCAAGCACAATTTCTTTAAACAATTGCGTGTACATGAATGACGGTTCCAGCTGATCTAGGCTTATTTTTGAACTGTCTTGGTTGACGCTGATGAAACTCATGGCGATCTCATTCTGGTTGCTTTGCTGGATGGCATCATGGAGTGCTTCACAGAGACGCGTAGCATCTATGTAAATGCCTTTAGTTTTGTTCAAATTCTTATTCCAGCTGTCTATTAGGGCTTCCATTCTGCAGAAGATGTAAACACTTTCAAGCCGAGAAATATCATGGACGATAGGTATCATATCTTGATGCTTTGGGTTCGAGAGAATAAGGAATGCCTTTTGATCATTGATGTCAGTGAGAAAATCTACACCTTCATCTGCTTCATTGAAAATATACACCGCATCGGTCACGTTTTGCAGCTGGGCAAGTGTATTTTGATATGTATCACTGTTTGGGTCAATATTTTCATCGATCCAGACAATGACATGGCTTCTAGTCATGCATTGCGTTGGTTCCATGATACTCGATGATGGCGTCGCCTGTGTTGTAGTATCCATTGTAGATGTAAAAAGTATTTCATTTGTTTTTTTTTCACTCATTTTGAATTTGTCTGCTGCTTGGTAAGAAAGGAAAAATGACGAAACTTTGTTTTAATTCAAGTAGAAATGATTTTTTCTGTTGAAGTAAGGATCATTGTTTTGAATTTTTTGCGACGCCAAAATGTGCTTTTGTTTGTTGACATTTAATGGCGAATTCCAAATAGTCGCAAATCGCAGTCGAGTTGTAAACAAGGAACGTTAAAGAAAGGAATTGAATGTTGTTATGCATTGCAGTACTGTATTTCAGCGATTTAAAAAAAGTACCATTTTCCACCTGGTAGCAACGAAAAAAAAAGGACTCTCATGAGTACTTTGACTGCTTTCATTTTTCTAAAGATATTCTCATTATCTGAATGAAAAGAAGCA
This sequence comes from Rotaria sp. Silwood2, assembly GCA_905329745.1. Lineage (NCBI taxonomy): Eukaryota > Metazoa > Rotifera > Eurotatoria > Philodinida > Philodinidae > Rotaria > Rotaria sp. Silwood2. The sequence continues at coordinate 175,295 of CAJNSZ010000061.1, read as the reverse complement.
CGAAGACAGTCAATTTTAATTGAAATCAAAATTGAAAATTGAATTTTTTGTCTACCTAATATTGTGCATTTCATTATGAAATGACTTATGCAAGCATCTAGATTTTTTTTCCTGTAGAAGTCTATAGTTTTTGATTTAGAGGTAGGAAGAGAAGAAATGGATGAGATAGACTCACTGTCTTTTATTTTCTGCATCTGTTCTTCGATGCTGCAGGTGCGGAAGCAAACGGGGTTGGTCTGGGTGTAATTTTCACCTGCTTGTGTGTGTAAATAGAGTGTTGGCGTCAGTGTGGGTGTCGGTGGGTTTGGTTGCGGGCATGTCTTGTCTTCATCTTCGCCCACATCCATAGCCACAGCCAGCCACATTCACCCACCCACACTCACTCCCTACGGCGATACCCACAGGTCCTCAAGGACTATTGTATGGTGGTACCCTTAGATCCTCAAGACCTATTCTATGAGCGTTCCCCTAGGTCTCGAAAGGCTATTCTATGGGGGTACCGTTAGGTTCCTAGGGGCTGTTCTATAGGAGTACCTTTAGGCCCTCATGAGCTATTGTACGGAGATATCCTTAAGCTTTCAAGGGCTATTCTATGGGAGTTTATACAGAAATGTTTATGGAAGGCAAGTGAGGATGGTGTCTCATCAATCGAGTATCACTTAAGCGTTCCACGACGCGTTTCGACCTTGCTCAAGGGTCTCTTCAGGTGGAAGAAACGGGATTGCACTTGAGGGTGTGGGGTTTCGGTGTGTGGGTGTGGGTGTGGGTGTGGGTGTGGGTGTGGGGTGTGGGTGTTCTTACTCCGCTCGCACACGGACATCTCTACTCATACCCATATCCGTGCTTCACTTACACTTTGCTGCTAGTGGGAAGGGCCGAAGTCTCTCTTTCACCCCTTTGGAGTTTTCGCAGAAGAAATTTAGTTATCACTAAACATTTTCAAGAACATCGACGCAAGGTAAACTGCGGCAACACGCTCACGGATAACATACCAGACGATGACAGGTTTTACAAGCAACACTTCTTTCTATTTCGCTTCAAGGAATTTTCAAAACGTGAAACTCAAGATAGGAAATCAATGCTTTCTGCACAAGTAACATGTCGCATTATCTATCCACCATTTCAATCTGTCAAAAGTTTGCGTCCTCGGTATCGTAAAACAAAATCCTAAGGCCTACTGCCTGAGTGTCTCACAACAGGAGTGGTTGCATGCTGTTTTGTAGAATTTAAGAAAGTCAACTACACAGAACCAACACGGTGAGTTGTTCATCGATCGCTGATTACTATTTTATAATCAAATGTCAGCAACGTACATATGGTCTCTATGCAAACACTTAAGAGAGGTTTCGCGAGAACATCGACCATACCACCAGAGGGTCATAACATGGTCGGAACAAACATATATATTTTATTATCTTATTCGATTCACTGTGCAAAAGTAAGGTTATGAAAAAATTTTTAGACTCTCATGATCTTCTTTGGCGGAGCTATAGCCTTGGAAACATAAAGGGGGTCTGAGAAATCTCAGCAAAAAAAGCCTCTTCGTATTTCGCATCTAACTCCGTCATTTTTTATTGTTTTCTTTTGGGCAACATCTCATTCGAAAGAGCTCGTCAAACTGAACAAAAATGCCTCGAATGAGATTCCTAAAAAGTGGGGTCTTCATATGGAAAAAATAAGTTTTCCAAAAAAATCAGATTTTTTCAGACCGAATTTTTTTAATTGTAAATCATTTTTCAAGGCTCTAGAGATCGAATGGGAAAATCTAGTATAGTGTATCTTGTAGAGAATTTCAAGCTCTACAAAATCGATATAAAAAAATTTGGAAAAAAGTTTCACGTCAGGTCGCAATTTGCGAGACAATGGAACGAGATAAGTTGTTTGAAAATACGAAAAACAGAAAAAATTCGATTTTCAGCCAAAAAAAGCCTTTTCTATATCATTAAAGTTTGGAGAAAAGAGAAAATCTGTTATGACTGTCTATTCTCGAAAGCATCGTGTCGTTTTGTGTATGACTGATTAATTTAATACTCGAATATGGCTTTCGAGCTAGCATATATTACATGAAAAAAGAAAAAAGTATTGGAATCATTATAAGTTAAAAAATAAAATAGGAAAATATAAAAAGTTTGTAGTGAAAATTTTAATAACGGGATATATCCAGATTAATGAAGATGATTGGGCATAAAGGATGCAGGTGACAGCAGAATTTACTAAAGAATGTTTGTTTAAAACAATGTGATGAAAGTAAGACAGAATTCCAAAGCGTTTCAATAATACAAAATGAATGGTTCGACCAAAAAGAGAATTATGTCAAGTGCAGTGATCAACTTTATATACACAAGAGTGTATAGACAATAATGTATAACGCGCAAGAAAAACGAATAAAGCTACATGAATACGATTTTTCTTAGAAAAAATAATCTCAGACAAATTGGACTAGCATGTGCTGCAGCCGCAATATATGCGATTGATGCTTGTCAACATAACAAGTGAAGTAAGTGAACATTCGTCTTGATTGTGAGTGTCGTCGAACGTGGCGAATAAGAGTACGCGAAAAAAAAAATATTCGTCATTATTGATTGCCCGATGTATATGTTAAAGCAATGACTCTCTATCCAACATAGGTCAAATGATTTTTCATTTTTCTTAAAATAAATTTTCTACACAAACAGATTGAATTTCTATTAATTAAAAAATCTTTGATTTTCTCGAAAATTGAAACGCTCAACGATTTATAAAGGTACGTAAATGCTTTAGCTTTTTTTCCTATACCTTTTTCTACCATCAAATACGTTTGAAAATGACAACCACGAGCTCTACAGAACATCAATGCTTTTTTTTCCTGACAACAACTGTCATTGCGATTGATATCTGCAGGGTGTGGGTGTGGGTGTGGGTGGGTGTGGGCGTGGGTGTGGGTGTGGGTGTGGGTGTGAGTGTGTGTGTTAATATTAAAATTCTGTTATACCCACCCTCTCCTAAACAATCTTCAATTTTTGTTGATGAGTGGTTAGAACTCATCAGACCAAAAGGTAGTGATCGTCGCAAAAAGATGTATTTTACTGGTGAAACATATGCAGAAATTATTCTAATTATTATTGCAGAAAAAGCGAATGAAGAATTAGGTGATTTGCGTTATATTATCTTTCAAGACGATGAAGATCGTAATCAACGGATGCGAGTGGCTCTGGATGCCGTTGATCATGTTTTTCACCATCGGATTGAACCAAAAGATTGTGCTGCAAAATTAACTGACGCCTGGCCAATCGAAAACGTGTGGGGGATACTGAAAGAGACGCTTCGATGGCGACAGTACAATAGTCTCGAACAATTGAAAAACGATATTAGAAGCGAATGGAATGAATTTAGTGCGTCTTTATGTCGACGAATAATCGACAAAATACCGGAAAGATTAAAATTAGTTATCGATGGAGGTAGTAATCAAACACAAAAGTATTGTTAATTTGATTCGTTTTTTCTATTTGAATGTATTATTCTGATGCTAATAAACTAGATGATGACGAAATTGTGAAAACTACGTAGTACATGATACTTCTAGTAAGAAGCTTTAAAAATAACAACTTTCCTTTTATTTTCACATCAATTGTAACTGTCGGAAAATTTTGAAAAAAATGCATCGCAGTGTTTTTGCAGTTTCTCATCAACAGGTTTAGATATAGACTTGAAACTTTGTGATTGTGTAGTATTAGGTATGCTCAACAATCTTTCAAAGTTTCAAAACGATTCGTTTTTAATAAATACGAAAATGATAAATTTTAAAAATTATTTCAGAACTTCTGGGACATCCCTTATAACTTTTGACTAAAATACAGAAAATGCGTTTTTTCAAATTTCGCTGAAAAACTCCTTATTTTTGTTTTTCTGATCATTTACATTTTTGCGGTATTTTGAGAGTTTTTAAGTTTTTAGTGCCGTTCTAGTAACATATTTTTGTGATATATAAGCGAACTTCAATACTTGATCTCTCTTTTTGAGGATGTTTGAGAAAATAACTGTAGAACAGCACTGAAAACTTAAAAACTCTCAAAATACCGCAAAAATGTAAATGATCAAAAAAACTAAAATAAGGAGAATTTCAGCGAAATTTGAAAAAAAACGTATTTTCTATATTTTAGTCAAAAGCTATATCTTTTGACATTTTTTGCCAAACTTATCTGTATCAATAAAAACTTCACGATGATGTCTACCATATGACATCAAATTATTTGATTTGCTTTGACAAATAAAAGAATTATATGAATTTACTTTTTCGGCGGACTTTTGGGACACTCTGTATGTTGACTGTTTCTTCTTTTTTCGACTAAACTCGTTTTGATAATACAATAAAGGAGAAGCAATTTGTTACAGGCATGTTGTTCACATACCCTCATATCGCTTCAGCTATTACTGTTCGTTTTGTCTCTGTTCGTCCTTGGCATTCGTTTCTTGTCTCTGTTCTGTTTTCGTTCTCTTTGTTTACATTCTTTGATTCTTTTTTTCTCTCATCGCGATGCTCTCTATCTTGGATGATGATTCCAAATAAAACCGAACTAAGAGAAGAAGCACAGGGACTTCTAATACAATTGAATTCAACTCCAAAATTTAGATAAGACTAATGAATAACACACATTTTTATGATGTATATCATCTTCCTATCATAGACATTTACAAATATCGCTAACTATCAAAGTGAATAAAATGATGTACTTCTCAACAAGTTTTATCTCATTTCAAATCGTGTTTCGATTAGGAGTAAGCGATATTTCTCAATTGTAATTCAATACCACACTTAACAATTTTTGGAAACGCTTACCCTTCAGCTACATCCTTAGTGGCAGTTGATACCGCTTGAATGCTAACTTTCCAGCTTCGTTTACAGCTCTGTTTTATGAAGCAACATAAACAAGTATCAGCGGAGAAAGGACCCCTTTATAGTTCGACGATTTGATTATTTGACCTAATGTTCTATTTCATTCTTTTTTATTTTTATGATATTTTATCACTGTAGCATTCGTATATGGATAAACCCTTCAATTTAGTACCAACATTGTACTAATTATCATTTATTTCAAAGCGTCAATGCATGCTAAAACTTCAAATCTGTTACAGACTGTCGTTCTTCTTTTAAAACATCGTTGAATACGTGATAAGGTCAGTCAACGTCTAAAAGTCAAAAGCCATGAGTAACACATATAGAACCAATATATAATCTGTACAGTATTCATCACAAGTTCTGCTACCAGATGAAAACTGCCTAAACGTCAAATGTTTGAGCTCATATTTTTATGACGGATAAGGCTCAATGAACCCTGACCATGGAAATCAACAACAATCAGTTTAGCCTAAATGCTAGGGACTTAAAAGCCAAACGCATATCTTTATTTGGAGTAGGATTATTTTAGTGCAGTACGAAAGTCTTTTAGTTTGTGATCACTCATTAGAGAGAGAGCTATGCTATCTCTCTGGTTCATAAAAATTTCATGCTAATCGACTTTAATGTGTCCGAGTTATGAGATATTCTTTGACAATGANATGAGGACCATTATAACGTGCAGTTTTGGGTGTTTTAGGATAAGTATACTGATCATCATTCATAGGAGTATCCATATCTTCATCATCAGATCTTGATCTTGCAACTTTTTGCCGACGTTGCTGTTCAAGTCTTTCCATGTTTTTAAGTCCGACTTGATCTTGTTTTGGATCACGCAATGACCTTGTTGTTGCACTCATATCGTCATATATCTTTTTATGAAATAATATCGATAAAATTTACCAAAATTATAAAAATTGATATAAGAAGTAGCTCACATGTACACATACGTGACACGTATATGTACAGAATAAGAGAAGAATAGGTACAAAAAAAATACGTCCGATCGCTATGAAGGCAGGAGGAGGAATCATTTATAAAATTAATTTCATCTTGATCAATTTTGAAGTAGATTCAAATGTTAACTTTTACAAAAAGAATTAGATATGAGTGATAACAGTGGTATAATCAATTGACATAGTGTAAACATGACGATTTATCTCAGTCAAGAATTCCAGACTAAAAAAAACGGCTACTCTTTTCATTCTTGTTTTGTTCATCTACATAACATATTTTGTTCTTTAACTTAAATACAAAAAATCATTAAAAAAACTAATCATAATATATAAAATATCTTTATTATAATATATTATTTATTTTAAAAAGTCGACAAATTATTAAAATTAGTCGATAACTTGTTTTAAATCATTGTATATAAATAATATATCATGGGGATAGGGATCTTTTTGTTTTTATTTTCGTTGTTTAATCAAAATTAAAATTAGATCAACGAGTTTTCATTTGTGATGATATTGATTTTTTATGAATCTATATCTAAAAACTTTATTGTTTATGGATATATGTTTAATAAGTAAAATTGAGATATTTTTATTGTAAAAGTAAAAAAGTAATATAATACAAAGGATAAATGTACATTATATAAAAACTTAACTTCTCATTAAATATTATTTCTTAAAATTTAGTAAGAATTGGTGATAATGGTATTTTTTGAATATTATTATCTTTATCAACATCTTGTTCAATATCGTTTTTTTCATTGTTAAATTCTTCAGGTTTATATGTTCGAAGATAAACAATCCAAAGTAATGGACATGTCATAAATGTTGTTACAAGAGCCATTATAATAAACATTGTAAAGAGACGAGGTGAAAGAATATTAAGTTGAAGACCAATATTTAATGCAATGAGTTCAACTAAACCTCGTGTATTCATTAATATACCAACACTTGTTGAAAATTTCCATGAACGTTTTGTAACTATTTTTGTCATTATTAATGCTGGTAAAAATTTTGCCAATGTAGCAACAGTAAAAATAAGTACAGTTATACCACCATAATATTTATCATTTAACGAACCTAAACTTGTTCTCATACCACTAGCAGCAAAAAATAATGGTAATAATAATTCAACAGTAACTAATTCTAATTTTGGAAATAATTCAACATTAAATTGTCCTGATTTTGGACATATAATACCAACAACAAATGCACCAAAAAATGAATGTATACCAAGTATATCACAAAAAAATGATGATGCAATAAGAAGAAGAAATATACTAACAAGAAATGTACGATTCATTTCATTATTATTTTCCATTAAATATTTATGTACTCGTTTAATCAACCATCGAACAATAGTAAACATAAATATAACATAACCAATAGATATTAATATCACCCTATAGATTTATTAGAATATGTATAAATTATATTTATTTTTTAATTATTTTTATTATACTTACCATAAACCAATAATACCTGATCCTTTAGCAAATGCACCAGCAATAGCCAATGAACACCAACCCATAATATCATTCATTGCTGCACAACTTATTGTTAGAGTACCAATTGGGGCCGATAAAAGTTTAGTCGATGTAAGAATAGCTGCAAGGACAGGAAAAGCAGTAAATGACATACTTGATGCTGCGAACAAAAAGAATGCAGTTCGATCAGGTGGTTTAAATCCATCACGAGCATTAATATTATATAAATAGACAGAAAGAGCAGCACCAGCTCCATATGGTACAACAATAGTAGCAATAGATACTGGAAGAGAATATCTCCATTGACGTTTAAGTTGTTTTTGTTCAAGTTCTAAGCCTAAATTGAACATAAATAAAATAAGACCAATATTTCCAACTAATGTAAAGTAGTTCCATGATGATGGAGGAAATACATGTTTTGACCAAAATTCAATATTACCCATTACTGAAGGACCAACAATTATTCCAGCAATAATCTCCCCAATAACCTATATTCATTATTTACATAACAATATATTATATTTAAATTATTTCTTACTGGTGGTTGTTTAATCAATGCAAGTAACCATCCCATAAGGCGAACAAGTACAAGAATAATAAATACTTGCATGAGAAAACGAGCCCAATAATTAATATCTAATGATGGATCCGCAAATATCTCGACCATTATAGTATGTTTGCTTTTTTACAATAAGATAATGCATGCAAAACTATATGAATAGTTTGTGTATTTATACTCTACGTAAAATCAAGTCAGCAACCGGTTCGAAAGCCGGCTACTCATTCCTGTTCTTTTTAACCTCACATAACGAACCGGTATAAAAGGTAACTCTTCTCGCTTTTATTCATTAGTTGTTTTTTTTTTTCGTTCTACAGCTGCTGTTTCTACTCGGTTGATATTTCTCTTGTTAATAGTTGTCCGACTAATGATGTCTTCTACAATTTGTCCTGAATGACTGAGTATTGTTCGATCTACATTAAATTAATAATAATCATGAAAACTGTTTGTAAAATAGGCAGAAAAAATATAGAAACTACACATGTGACTATATTAATCGTGTTGATAAAAAAAAAAACTTTCTGAATAGAAGAGATGAGAATTGTTGTTTCATTTACAGTATTATGTAGTTCGATAGACAGATTCAATATATGTTGACTCAATGTCATCTTCTTTATATTGACAAAATATATAAAGATAACATCACATGTATTATAAGCATTATTTACTAACATTTGTATATTATTTTAAAATATATATGGATATCACGTAGAACCAATTTCATTGTTTATCTCTCATTCTTCGTATTGGCGATCACTATTAAATCCATACTATTTAAAGTATTAGCCATCATTTGAACTAAAGTCAATTAACCCACATGGATGATTTTCACAATTGATAGAACTTTGTGTAAAACAAAATTGATTTTTGTTTTTCTTGAAATTCTTCTTCATCGTAAAATATTCGTTTAATCTATCATCAAATCGAACGAGAAACTTGACTCATACATGCAATTGCCACAGTTATATTCACTATGTACATCCGATTCACTCACGTCAGTCTACAATATCTTTCACATAACCGTGTTGTTAAGATCAACACACAAACGAATGATTTGTATTCGAAAAAAAAACGAAAATGTGATAGAAGCATACACACATGCAAATACTTAACATGCAGACGAAAAAGAGCACATCAAGGGAAAAAGGAAAGAGATGCATAACGAAGAAGAGAATAATTAAAGAATAGAAAGCATAATAGTTCGAAATACAAGACAGAATGATCATGACCACGGCCATGGCACTTAGATCCATAAAGAGACATTGATCTTCGTTGCATTCATTGTTGCTATCATGTAAATGATAGAAGGCCAAAAAATGATTTCCGACTGAATCAACCATTCGTTCTTCGTTTCTTTGCAAAATCGAATCAATGAAGTCCTAAAAGAGATCTCGCGTTGATTTTTGCTGTAAACAATCAATTCTTTTCGAAATTTTGCTACTGCCTAACTCAATGTTGTATATTTATCTTATCGTTTCTTGCCAGGCAGGTATCCAAATATATTTTCAAGGAACGAAGGATGGCAAAGTCTTGAATGCAGACAGTCTAATGTGAAGAATAAATTATTTTTGTTTGTGAAAAATCATTTCATTCTTAGATTCTGAAAGGAAAATTGTTTCTAAGTGTCAGAGGACAGAAGAGTAAAAGTAAATCATGATGGAGGTCAGCCATTTATCTTAAAATTAAGGTAGAAATCTTTACTCAATCCTTAATATTAATAAAAAAGGCAGGAATAAATTTATGAGTAAAACCAATACAATTTGAAAATTTCAAGAAAATCTTTAATTATGATATACCATTTAAAAGTTAATTAATTCTACCATCTAATTGTACAATAACTGTAGCCAATATCAATATATAATTTCTCTACAGACTTGACCATATAATTATATGGTGAGTAGTATATGAGATGGGTACAATTACCTTATAATTCTCATGATATATTGTATCACTACATCAACCGAATAAATTACAATTATATATTATTCAATACGACAGAAAAAACTTCGTAAAACTGCATGCAAATAAAAAATGGTATACATATGATTTCGAGTACTTTCACCGCAGATATTTATTAAATATAGAAGTAGGCATAGTCGGATGGCTACCTATGATACTTGCTTCTCTATTATTTGAAAAGACTTCATCGCCATTTTTTTTCTACATATTTACTTCTTATTATGTCATAGAAAATTACATTCATTTCCGACTTTCAGATGCTTGAAAATAATCTAACATTGTTACTATATAAATACAGTTATAATATCAAATCTATCTCATCAATATGAGGAAGTATAATAGTATAAGAATATATTCTCTCTTGTTTTAATAAAATTCAATTCTAGTTTTTCTATGTTGATACATGATTATGTTCATTGAGTAAGAGGTTAATATTTAAATATATATATATATATTGTACTAGATATATCGTTATATTCAATGGTAGAATTAGAACTTTCAACTTATCATAGTTACGTAGATAAAAATGATGTAAAAAGTTCATGAAAATTTTTGGATAGTTTTTAGAAATAATAGGTGATGCATCAACAATTAAAATGATAAAATTTTCAAATTTTGTTCTGCTCTCCGTATTTGATTAATTTATCTTTGTTAATCAAAATATTCAATGTGAAATTCTCTACAAATCCATAAATAACTTGATTTGACGATAGTGTGTATATGTATGTGATCGATTGAGAATGCTTTGTAGACAGTTACTCTCATTGATAGTTAAACCCGCGAGAAATAAATCACGAATTGAAAGAATGAAGCAATAGAAGAAAATTCATCGAAATCCAATAGACTAAATCTTATAATATAAGATAAAAGATTTATTTTAATTAGTGAGAATCAAATTAATGTCGAAAATGAAATTAAACTTCATTATCTAATTGATAAAGAATATTTTTCAAAGACAAAATGATCTTGAGAAAAGTTAAAATTGTGTTATAAGAAAGTACATGAAGATGTTCGTCATGAAATATCTTGTTACTTCATGAAATTTTTCATTAAAATCGAATGAAAATATAAATCAATAAAACTTGAAAATGATTTTTTTATTCAATAAATTGATGTCATATTGTTGTATGTTCAATAAGACAATTATCTAAAAATATAGAGGAATAATTTTCATTAGTATGAATTATTTCTTAGGTATCATATCCATAAAGATGATCAAATATATTTTTTTAAATTGAACAAATGATCATTGATATTATGTTTAATCTTCATCTAAAATTTACTTTATTAATTCATACAAAAAAAAAGCATAGATTATTATTTATTTTATGTAATTAAATAAATCAATATTTTGAATCTATGTATTTATTTAATTTTTGTCAATGCTGGACACATTAATTCATCTCAAATCTTCAAGAATCATTTGGAAATAATTAACGATAAAAACTTAACAGCTCAAGAATTTAATTGCTGACAGAATCTTATTGGTGTTTGTCGAAATATACAAATACAATGGCATTTTAATAATCTTTTAAAGAGAGTCATTTCAAATACCCCCTGTTATTTGAATATCTTGAGACAAAATGTTTAGTCATTTTTCAGTCGTCTAAATGTAGTTAGGAAGACTCAAAATTGGTCAGCTAAAGTTATAATCTTGTGCCCTTTTCGAATATATAATCATAATATTTTTGTGGCTTAGGATTGATTATGGATGAGTCAAATGTTTGACAGAGTTTAAAATGGCGTTTGTATAGAAAACATTTGTATAAATGTTTGTTTATCTTTTAGCCGCTAGAATTATCTGATACGAACCAAAAGTAGCTCGTTAGAGTCTATCTGATCTGCTCTTCTCTAATTCTGTATTCAGAATATCTCTTTGACTTAAGGTTGCTTATCTGTAAGTTAATACTGAAAAGGGACGAAACATGACATCTAGACAAAGAAATTACATGTTTTTCCGCTATTCATTGCTTGTGCACATTGTATTTTGAAGCAGTTCTAAATTGGGAATTTGTAGAACATTCAATTTTCTATCAAACCATATATTACAATAGCTTTGAACTCAAATGAATAAAAAGTTGTAGACGTTTTTCCGAGAACTGATTGGCACAGTACATTTCCCTAATTCTGTCAAAAAGTCCGTTTGCCGAAATCTCATATTTATAATGCAACAGGTTTGGTCTCTTTGCTCCGAGATAGAAATTCAAAGTAGATAGCATAGTTTGTAGAACAAACTTTGCTCTACAAAACTGCTTGATGAAAATATGTTTCATGTTTTGCATTGAGGAGATTTTAGTCAAAACGCAAAATACAATCAATAAAATTCTGTCGAAACATCATTTTTGACTCTGTCAAACATTTTGCTCGTTCTTAATGAATTCTAAGTGACAGAAATATAATGATTACATATTCGGAAAGAGCACAAAATTCTAATTTTAGTTAACCACTTTTGAGCTTCACTAATAACGTTTAGGCGACTGTGAAATAACAAAACAGTTTGTCTGAAAAGTTTTTCAAGAGAGGTTATTTGATCAGAATATTATATATATTAATAAGATAATAACGTTAAAATGAAATATCGTTGATACATACATAAAATAAGTTCAGTACGGATAAAAGTACTTTGCATCTAATTTATTGTGCACGAACTATTTGTATTTGGTTTTTATTTTTCGTTGTAACTTTATATGTTTGTTTTTCATCAATCATTAAACAACGAGCAAACATGTCGTTACCAATGAGTTGAAAACACCATAATTATATTGAATTCATATATTATTCTTTTTTGTGTTTTCGTCGTTAACCATAATATGACAAAAAACCAACCAAGGTGCTTTTAAAAAATACAAGAGAAAAACAAAGTAAATCAGGTATACAGATTGACTTATTTTTGTCTAGTGTTGAAGTTTTTAAAGAGTTAAGGATGATGAAAGCTGCTTTAATGACCATTTATAGAGAATATTTCGAGATGCAACAAGCAATAATTACTTAAGTAAGAAAAAAAATATTTTAATTATAAATATTACTTGTTACTCAAATAATTCGGATTTGTCTTTGGTTAAACGAACTAAAAAATAATAAATTGATTTAATTTGATTTGTATTATTGAAAGATTCATCTTTTTCAATTTCTTTCGACAAGAATTATCTATTAATGAACAAATATTTTCAATAGTTTAATTCTGTTTTAATGCTGATGATAATGTAAAAAAAAGACGATATTGTTTAGATTTCTTGACTTGAAAAAAAAAAACTTTTCATTATTAATAATACTTTTTGACTTATAATGAAATAGTTTATAAAAATAAAATAAATTCAATCATTTCAATTGATATATATATATATATTGTAGAATATATATTAATATGTATGTTATAATATTGACAATAAATATTTTTAAAGAATAGATTCATTAATATTATCACTATTCTATTGTGTGGATATCAACATCAATGTTGATGAAGATTTGAAAATTTTTCAAGTCGAATTTGATGAATGATTATTGTTTATTGAAGATTTCAGAAATTCATGCATCTTGTTTTATCATATAAGACATAATATTATATGTTTAATATGTTAGGATATGTTGTTATTATCAATATTCTCGAAATAGAATCTTTTGCGTATTGTTGTTTATTATACGAAATAATAAAGTAAGATAATAATTTAAATTTATACTGTTTAAAAACTGATAATTGTAGAAGATCAATTTTATATAAAAATATTATCGTTTAAAATCCTTTTCTTATAAATAATAATAGATGAATTATAATTATTTCGATAAAAAAAAAGTGTTGAAAGATTTAAGATGAAAAGAAAATAAATATTAAATTTAATATGTACTTTTGTTTATTTGTATAGATATTTAATGAAAACAATGATTGGAGACTAGAAAATTTTTTCTCAAATTTTTTCTTATTTTTTTCTTAAGATAAAAAAATTCTTTGAAATATAGATAAATCAATATTTATATAAAATATTTATAATTAATAAAAACTTTTTCAAGTATTATCGTTCGTTTAAATCAAATTTATAATGAAATATTTAAATTATTTAAATATAATAATTTTCTTCTAAATGTAGTTTTATTTTATGGTAAAATTTTACTAACAATTCTTATTTTGTACCTTAACTGAATTTGAACAAGTAGTTTGAGCCATTGTAGATACATGATGAGATCTTTAATAGTCTTTACAAGTAGAAAAAATTCATAAATAAAATATAAAATAAAAGAAAAATAAAAAAGATTCGCATAAATCAATGAAATTTCTCATTATATGTTAAAATATAAGATTAGTGATAAAGTTGTTTTCGATTTTTCATTTAAATATAATATTTTATTTCGTCATTGCATAATTAGATTGATAATAAATAAATATATATAAATCGTTTTGTTTTTATTGTAACTATGTTGACGTAAAAGGAGAATTACGCCTGTATTATTATTCTATCATTAATTTGTAGACGTTTACTTTCTTTTTGTTATTTATGACTCTTTTGTTAGGTATCTGATTAATGAAGCATGTTATTTGCTTATTTTTCTTTTTCTATTTCTATTTGATATTATCTAAACGTGCTTTCTCGACATATTGTATACCTTTTTTTTTTGTTCGTATCCAATGTGAATATTTATAATAAATAACTTAATATTCTCTGTAAATAGTCTAGTCACCCACAATAGAAACCCAATGTCAATTACGATAAAAAATAGTATAGAAATGAAATATGATTAATTTAGATTTAAGATTTTCGAGTGAACTTTTTACTAAATATTCTAAAGAAGATCGATGGACAACAAAAAACCTCGAAAAAAACGAAATTCGATGGATTTAACTACAAAAGGTTTGTTATTTCGACGATATGTTTGATGATTGATTTTTTTTCAAAAATCTATACAGAATTGGCCATGCTCAGAACAGTTTCAAATTTAAGTGAAAAAGGTAATCTAAAATTTTAAATTATATTTCATTAAAAAAATATTAATTCTTTTTTTTTTTTTGTTATATTCTGCATTTCTAATTATTGTAAATAGAAATAAAACTATGGCATGCAGTATGTTTATTTAATATGATCTAAAACAATAATAAATATGATTTAATTAAACAGGAATTTCTGCGTAAATATCCAACGGGTAAACTCGATAGAAATCAATTTATTGAAACATATAAAGAACTTTATCCTCAAAGTGATACACTTTTGTCATGCGAGTATGTCTTTATATTGTTTTATATTTATTTATATAATTAATTAAATATTTATATTTCTATATAAAGTACATTATTTAATGTAATAGATACAAATCATGATGATACTATTGATTTTAATGAATTTCTTTTTCTTGCTGCTATTGGTAATCGTACAGCGAGTTTAGAAGAAAGACTTGATATTGTATTTGATTTGTAAGTTTTTTTAAATAAATTATTTAATAATATTGTTTTATATAATACAGATGGGATGTTTCCAATGATGGACTTATTGATCAAAATGAATTAGCTCATCTCATATCGGCTATGGTATTATTTATCGATTATAGTTAACAATATAATCTATCTTATTTCATTTTCAGTATGACCGAGCTGGAGTAAAGAATCGTCAAGGTGATCAAGATCCACACAAACGAGCCAAAGAAATAATAAAACAACTCGATATAACTGGTGATAAAAAATTAAACAAAGATGAATTTATAAATGGGTATCTTTTAAAACATAATTTATTAATATTAACATTTTTACTTTATTTCTTAGATGTAAAAATGATGAAGTCATTAGAAAACTTCTCGCTCCTGATCCATAAATAATTCAAACGAATAAATAAATTAACATAACATGTACTTATTTCTATTTCGTTTTTTTTTTTTTCATTTTTTAAATAAATCAAAATCGAATAATTAGATTGTCAATCTAATCAATCAATGAATTTTCGCTTGTTTTTCTATTTTTAAATCATTTATTCAAAACTAATTATCACCGAAATTAATAAAAGCAGCAAATATTTTACTATTTTTATCCGACTACTCCTATTTTCTCATGAACAATTATACATTTATTAAAGATAAATTATGATAAAACTTACCATTTACAAGAGTTGAGAAAAAAATCAATAAATTGATATATTAGAATTTTATATATGGATAAATTGCGATCGTATTGTACCGTTTGATGAAAAAAAAATCGAAAAAAATAAAAGTAAATTTGGAAGAACATTTGAGCCAAGCATTCGATAGAGCTTCATTGATTGCGTATAAACCAACCATTTTCTCAGCTGTCAATTTTTTTGCTTCGAAAAAAAAACTGAGTTTTATGAAAGAATGCATATTTTTCGAGATTTCTTGACACAATAAAATAAATAAGTTTAGAAACATTTTGAAAAAATAAAATCACTAAACCAGTACTTATATATTGTTATTGTATATCAATCAAAAGGTTTTGAGAAGGAGAATATAATGAGCATATACAGAACGTTATCCACACATATACATGCATATACTAAGAGCGTGAAAGTGCGGATGACACCTTCACATTCTCATCCTTAGACCTCTTCATCATTTAAGGTAAGGCCAATACTCAGTGAGTGTCTGAAAACGTGTTTCAGTCTGAGGAGAGTTGATTGAAGACAAAACGGGCGAAATTAAATTTGGTTCTCTCTAGATATTTATCATTTTAATCTATTGTGACAGTTTTCCAGTAAAATACTGTTTTCTCGCGAACGATGTATGCTAAAGAACTGAAACTTTACCACAGATCCATCATATAAGTTAGCTAAAAAAGGTAAAAAAAAGTCATGGCCTACTCTCTTATAGTTACCGAGAAATCAAAGAAAGAAAATTCAAAATCTGTCGTTGGCATGTAGCAGAAAAATAGTTACCCCTTCCTCTTATTTTTAGTTTTTTATTTGATTCAGAAGATCCTTTGAAAAAAAAATTTTAGCAAAAGATTTCTCGTTCTTTAGTCTACCGAACATTAAAAATAAGTTTGTATTTGCTTTTGAATTGGCTTTAGTAGATTGACTTTAATCTGCCGTGACGTAAAGTGATCAAAGTGTATGCTTAGGCAGTCTCTGCTAGATTTGATCGGGAAATCAAAACCGAAACTGTGATCAATTTATATTGTCAGAAAAAGGAAAATCATAGCTAAAAAATGGTTGTAAAAAATTATTTTTATCGAATCAAAATTGTAAGACATAAAGGGTGATTTTCATCGATGAGTGACGCCAAACAGCGCTCATTTTGACCTTTCTTGCTTGAAAATTTCATAGCCATGGCAGTTAAAAGCCAGTAGTGTCAAACTTGAAACTTGAATTCAATTGACATTTCAACTTTCAACTGAAATCTCAAGTTTCAAGTTTCAAGGAGTTTCATGAAGATCAACATACACACATACATCATGGAAGCTGGTGCGGGTGCGGCGAAAGGAGTTTCATTGATGTTAACTCTCGCGCACATCCTCACACACGCATCATCGCACTTGAAAGTTGAAAGTTGAAACTTGAAACTTGAGATTTCAGTTGAAAGTTGAAATTTCAATTGAATTCAAGTTTCAAGTTTGACACTACTGAACAACTGAGTACAGTGAAACCTCTGTTTGTGGGAACCTCTCTATAGTGGGCAACTCCTTATGCTAGGCAGTTCTAAGGCCGTCTGAGCTTGTTTTACTTGAACTGAATCTCTCTATAGTTGGCAAGTGGGAAGTTCTTGATGAACAGAACAGAAAAAAATAGAAATCGCGCGTTTCTTGTTCAGAATTGCACTGCGCGCATTTGTATACTGCTGACAAACAGACATCTGGTTAGGTCACGTATCTGTTCACGTGGCGTAAAAGTGTCCACCTTCTGGGGATATCCCACTGCTCCATCTCTTTGTATGCTATATAAGAAAGCGCACTCCTCTGGCAGAATGATCAGTTGGAGTTGTGTGCTCCTCTTCTCTTCTCTGAAATGACTCTTCGTAAAGCAGTCACATTCTCAGAGAAAGTTGCCTTAATAAAAGAAGAACCTTTTCTCATCCAACGGCAGCTACGTGAAAAATACGGAATTTCAAAGGACTCTGTTACAAGGGTTCTGAAATGGACGGCAGAGTTTCTGAAAGACTACGAGACGGATCAGCTTGTCAAAATCAAGCGGAAAATCAAGAGGGGCGCCGACCAGTAAATCGACGAGGAAATCTTGACGGTCGACAACTGATACAACTACCAGAAAATTATGGTAGCAGTTGAGTCGGACGGGCAGACAGGCTACGGAACGAAGATGAGGAAAAGGCACCACACGAAAATCCTCCAACACTCACACAGCCAATGGAGATTATGCAGAAGCAGCATCTCTTTCTCTCTAGTCAACAGTCACATCTTCAAGAAACAATCATAGTTTTGGAATCAAGACTGGCAAACGTCTACCTTGATTCAATGTGCGTTGGTCAGTCTAAAATCGAAGATTATTTTGTAAAATCTTGAATTTTGGCTGTGGACCGTAAAAGAAATGTTGAAAAAGAATAAAAATGAGCGCGGAAGGACTGGGAACAATCAATAACTCTTAGAATTGCTCCAATTTCCCACTACAAGTGAAAAACGCAACAACGTCTGTCTAGGGGAAACCTCTTATAGCGGGCATTTTTGGGAGGGTCCCGAAAGTGCCCACTATAGAGAGATTTTACTGTATATAGTAAAACAGAATCAATAAAAAGCACGATTCTAATAATCGGTACGTACAATCATTCCTAACTCAAAGATCAACCTCTTCTAATACACGGAAGAAATACCATAACGTTTTACATTCGATTTCTGTTTCAGACGTGAAATCGAGTATTGCCTTTGACTTGGGGATGATAACACAAGATAAGAACGATGTGTGGCAGCTAGAAAAGGACAAGGTACGTGAAAATTGTATGGGCGAATTCTTTTCTCGTGTTACGTTTATGTGCATATGTCAAGATTTGTTCTGATCTCGTAGGAAGTCTTGTTCCAGAAAGTTAAGAAATGTATGCACATGGGGCAAAATCGTTTGCTTACGGTGATTTTAATATGAGCGGACTTCATTCGCTTCAATCAGCAAGTCCAGCTCTTGTAAAAAAAACCAAGATATCAAATGACCAAATTCAAACGTTTGGACTCAATAAAGTGCACGAGGCCTTACTTTAAGATGTAACATCATCGCATAACACTACTAACCAAGATAGTTAAGCAGTTCATGCATGCGAGAAAAGTTCACGTCGCGAAATATTCTTTAATTAAGAAAGCATAGAAGCTAGTACGATTCAGCGTCCGTACGTGCAAGGGATTGTGTCGCTCAATAAAAATCAAATCAAATGTACCGAACCATCGATGGGACACTATAGATATTAAAACAAATCTAATTCAATATCTGATATGAACATGATAACTGATCTGGGAGACTAAGATACCGCTGATGTTATTGAGAGTCGAATTGACCAAATTTGACTCGGTTCGGTTCAGTTCGACAGCTTTTTGAATCAGTACAGTTCGATTCAATTCGTTTCTCGATACAGCCCAATTCGATTCGGTTCAATTCGGCCTGCTCTTCTTAGTTCAGCGGTAGAGCCCTACAGTGCATGGCACTTTGATAACATCTACAGGGTGTAACAAAATTATAGAACCTCCTGTACTACGTTCAAAGAAATTTATCTTGCGATTTTGAAAGAAATTGGATTGCATAGTATATACGTTGGTTAGGCAGATAAGTCTATGAGGTACGCTGACACGTGATCGTTCTTTATCGTCGTCATCCATATACGACGAAAACACAACAGAACGAAACAAGTGCTGTCACATAATTGTAGGACCCCCTGGTATTTATTATCTCTTTCTCGTCCATTCTCTTTCGATGTGAACTCGTCGTTGCGTGTTTCTTGTCACTATTGTTTACTCTATTTGTTAACGATAATTCAAGAATATTTTGTTCTAGAATAATGGGGAAAAGCCTGTAAATATTGACACCAAGAAAAATATCATTGCATTACGTGACATTCGAATGTCTCAATATGCAATTTCTTGTCAGTTAAAGGTTTCGCGTGATTGCATATACGAAACTATTCGTCGATTCAATGAACTTCATACGGTGGCTACAAAACCTGGAGCTGGGTGTCTTCGTAAAATAACAAATCGTCAAAAGCGAGCGATTAAACTTCAGCAACTTCGTGATGATACTTGTTCATTGAATGATCTCGTACGATATGCTTCTACAAATTTGAACTTATCGATCAGTCGTCAAACGGTCAGTCGTATTCTTCGAGATTTCAATATAGTTTCCTACGTTGCACCTCGGAAACTGCGGATAACATCAATACAGAGACGTAAACGACTTAAGTGGGGTTATGAACATTTGAGTTGGACGGTGAAAGATTGGTCCAATGTTATATTTACCAACGAAAGTAATTTTGAAATATTAAGTCGAAAGAATCGTTTATTTATACACCTGTACGCCGATTTCGCAACGATCGGACCCGATCTGAACGACCTCAACAGCGGATGCACAAGGGAGAAGGAATTGGGGTTTGGTCTTATATTACATGTCATGGCCGCGGACCATTGGCTATTTTCGATGGACGTCTCAACTCAGTAAAATACATAGCTTTACTCGAAAACTATTTACCAACAGCATTTCAGAAGTTTCCGTCGCAACAGACACAACAAGTCTTGTATCAACAAGATAATACAGGGCCCTATGTTGCAGCTAGGAGCCAAGAATATATGAAAAATAAGCGTATTAAACTGATTTCTTGGTCCGCAAACAGTGCTGATTTGAATATTATAGAAATCTCTAGTCAATTATTGAGCATCAATTACTAAAATTTACGATTAACAATACGAATGAACTAAAACATGCATTGCAAGCAGTATGGTCTGACATCTTGATCGACATCATGCGAAAACTATTTTTTCCATTACCGGGACAATTTCGAAGTGTAATCAATTGTAAACGTTATGCGTGTAATTCATAGTTAGTTAGTTGTTTATACAGAAACGTTATATATGATTGTTAAATAAAGAAAGAGATGGAATAAATACCAGAGGGTCCTAAAATTATGTGACAGCACTTGTTTCGTTCTTTTGTATTTTCGTCGTATATGGATGACGACGATAAAGAACGATCATGTGTCAGCGTACCTCATAGACTCCTCTGCCTAGCCAACGTATATACTAAGCAATTCAATCTCTTTCATTGATCCATTTGCTGATCAGATGGACACATTCTGATTCTCTACATGTTCTCTCGCAATTCTCGAATAGTTAGATAATATTTTCAAGCTTTTGGAAAATTTTCACAGATTCTCGCGAAGTTTTCGAGTTGATAAAAGAATCAGATTTGATTCTTGAGTTGTTTTTCACCGTTTCGCGAAAATCTGCAGTGATTTTTAAGACTTTCTACATTTGTAGGAAAATCAATTCAGGTTCTCTCTAAAAGCTGCAGAGTTGATATTCCAGCACTTTGGAAATGCCAGTCAGAATTCGTATGGTCACTCGCAAAGTCTCTGAGTGATTTTCTATGATACTTTTCTGGAAGAACAGTGTATCCGTCTGTAAGAAGCGGACTGTTTGGTAACGGAGCTATCAGTAAAGCGTGGGCGAGCAAAATATTTTGATGTTATGAGTTACACTTATCATTTTCATGGTGAGTTCCACGAGACGTTTTTAAAATACCTGTTTATTCTCCTGGCGTGTTAATGGAAGCTCAGTTTTGTATAAGCAGCACTTCTATGAAAAAGAGCTGAGCGAGTCATCAGATAAGCGTTACTTATTATGTACCCAGTAAAAAATATCTTTGGTACAAAATGTCTATCAATGCTTCTTAGGACTAGTAAATAGGATTGGAGGATACGATCACTGCAATTGCGGCGGTTTTCGGTCATTATCGACCGTAATAAATCGAAAATCGAATTCATTCCTACATATTCAGATAGAACAAAACATTCTGCATTGAATGAGGCTATTTTCGAGGCATAATAGGTGTTAGAGTGGATTTTTATCGCAAAAACGAATTTTTTGGCCCATCGAAAAGTGCCGCCAATTTTTAATATAGTCCATCAAATCTCGAGAAAAGGGTAATATTCGTGATCAGCACAGCTAATTCCATATAGTGAAATATGTTCCACATAAAATGGAAATAAAAAGTTTTCCATGATGCCTGAGGGGTACCCCAGGCACGAAAAAATGGTCTGTCGTACAACACACAATAGAGTAGTAGAAAATGTTCAGAATTATACGGTGATTCTGGGGGAACTAGTCTTTCGGTCTAATTTTTTGGGCAAAAAAAGCCCCAAAACCGCCACACCTCCTTTCAAGAAAAATCCTCAGAAATCGAAGCAAATTGTAGGAGAAACCTCTCAAAATCGGAAATTTTCTAGAGATGTCTCCCAAAAGCAGAGCAAGCTCCCAGCAAAATCTCCCAATAAAGTCTCCCACAACAGGAGAAAATGGTTCGAGAAAGCTCTTAGAGTCGAAGAAAATTTCCAAAAGAATTCCCAAAAATTGGAGGAAATTCTTACTGAAATCTTTCAAAGTCGCAAACTTTGCCGAATACTCCAACAGTGAGAGAAAATTCTTGCAACATACTCCGGAGATGAAGGAAACCTGTCTATAAAGAGGGGCATTGCGAAGTAACCAAGACTGACGGCGATAAAAGTTAGGACTGGGTAAGCAAAAGAACGAAATTTTCCAATACCGGGTGCTGCCTGCCCCCGGTCACCAGAAAATAGTCTAGACCGATTTTTGAACCAATCTCCCATTTTTGGAAAATACCCTCCCGTAACTCTGATCCCTTTGCGCCGCCACTGCGAGTGATGAGTTTCGGGATGTGAAATATTCGTAAGTCACGAACATGAAAATTTGTCGATGTGATCAAATCACACCCTAATCTCATTCCTAAGCCTTCTTGGATTTTCCCGTCAGGATCTTACAAGATCCCATATTTCTAGGATCTTGTCCAGATCTACGCAAGATCCTACAGATTTCTTATGCCATCTTAATTTTAGGAACTGGAGAAGAAATGACCAGATTTCGTCAAGATCCTGGACATTTTCTTAAAGTTTCCTGACACTAAGAATTCATCAAGAAACATTCAAGATGTTGTAAAGGATCTTATCAAGATTTGGTTCATCAATTGTTACACAAGAATTCTTTCAAAATCTTATAGGATCTGACTAAGATAAATAGTACAAGATTGTCTAGGATCGTGTCGGAGCTTGAGACAGGATCTTCGCAGGATCTTGCCGTACTCTTAGTTAAAATTGAAAATACTTGGTCACAAGTTCCTATCAAGTTTCTCATAGTACCCTATTCTCACTGCTAGCACAATCTTGTTCTGATATTGGTAGCCAGAAATCAGGATATTGACAAGAAAACTTCAAAGTTATCAATAGGATTGTGAAAAGAACGACGTCCTCAATGAGAATCTTGAGATTGTCTTGTTTAAGATCCTACTGTTTCCTGACAAGGTCTGGCCAAAAGTGAGATGGAATTTAAAAATGACTCTCTCAATAGAGATTGCATGAGGATCTACTGAAGATTCTGTCCTCTAGGATCTTGTCAGGATACCGCTCTCAATTACCCAAAAATTTTATATTTTGAAGTCATAAACCACTGTCAATTTTCGACAAGATCCCATTTAGGATCATATAGAATCCTAAATAATAAGGGACCTAGATTTCATTATTGACTATAAATAATTTGAGATGGAAAGTAATAGCGGCCTAATTCTCATGTATTTTAACAAGTGATTCTACTTACATCCTCGGGCAAAAGTCTTTCCCCCTCTTTTTTTAATGCCATCATACTTTGCATCAAATTTATTACCGAGTACAGATATGACACGAGAGTTTTATTTCAATGTGATATATACGCCGTACTGCAATAAAACTCTCATATCATATCTCTACTCAGTAATAAATTTCATGCAAAGTATGGCAAAATAGAAAGACAAAGAAAAAAGACTTGTTCGAGAGTGTAACAGTCAGACATGATAAAATTTCGGTTAGTATATTTTGAATGTTTGATAAGCACGTTGACCGGTTGAGTTCTCGAGACAAGAGGACACGAACACTGTTTCTGTCGGGTACAGACGATGCAGAACAAGTCTGTTCCGCTCAGTGTTGTTTCATTATCTCTTTCAAGAGAAAAAAATAAAATGAGGTTTTCATTGATTATGAAAGCCCAAAAGAAAAGCCACAAAGCCACGTACATGTCCATTTACTCAAAGGTGACATTCACCGAAATAGCCCCACCGAACTTTTGCCATGCGATTAAAACAGAGTATATACTATAGTCTTATGTCACTGATTCAGCTATCAGTCCTTTTCTTTTGTAGACAAATGATCTACTAGATGCAGAATGTCAGGACAAATCGTTTGGTAACAAAATAAAGCCATTTCCGAGTGATCTGGCCTACACCATGCTTGAAATACTGATACTTATTTAAAATATGACTCATGCAGAGGCTTGATGAAGCAGGACTACTAAATCATATAAAGTATACTGAGCCGAAAACTGCCCGAATCAATTGCCAGTCCCAATCTCTACCTCTAATAAAAATTTCAGTTTGAACGGTAAGAGCTTCGGACACTATGACCCAGACATAGTCATGCTAAGGCCTTGTTACGGCAATGTGACAGCATTTCGACATTTTCCCTATCCTATTTTTAGCTACATGCAAAATGAGTGCGATATTCAGAATCAGCACTAAAAGCTGAGTCGAGCAAAATGTGTTGTGTTCGAAAATATTTTCCATCAAAAATCACCTCTGTACCACCCCCCCCCCCCCGTCCCACAGGTATTTTTATAAGTTAATTAGCTCAGGCAGTAATTTTCGATGGAAAGTATTTTTCAATAAAACACATGTTGTTCCACTCAGCTTTTAGTGCTGATTTCGAATATCACACTCATTTTGCATGTATGTAAAAGTAGGATGGGGAAAATGTCGAAATACTATCACCTTTTCGTAACAAGCCCTTACCATGGTTATGTCTGAGTCCTAGTGTCTCGAGAGCTCAGCCAATCAAAGTGAAATTTATATCAGAGATACACATAAGCACGGGTAATCGACTGGGATAGTTTTCGACTCAGCATCTCCTATATGGCATAGTACTGATCTCTCAACAAGCATTCGCATTGGTAATTTTATTCCCAGTATTAGTATTTTAGGCAGAGATTACTCCAGATCACTTCGAAATGGCTTTATTTTGTTACCAAACAACTCCTCGTGAAATTTTGCCCCTAGTAGACTGTTCTTCAATGAGAATCAATCATAACCCAAAATTAGTCCTTAAGCACCCTCGTCCTTTTCAACAAAGCAATATGCTGGGCTGCGAACTCGTGACAGCTGTCCATCTCCCCCGTAAAAACAAATTCTTATTTTCTATCAATTGACAGAGAAAATTTTGCTCTGCAAACTGAAGTAAAAACATTGTTGGCAACGCATTGCATGGAGCCAAAGAATTAAAAATACGCAGTTTTCTAATTTTTCGAGATATCAAAATTTTTTCATGCTACAGTGCATAGCTCTGGCTCCTAAAGGTCTAGGGTGGGTGTGGCTGTGGCTGTGGGTGTGGGTGCGGGTGGGGTATGGGTGGGGTGTGGGTGTGGATGTATGTTGGATAGAAGAGCTAGTCCTACACCCACATCCACACCCACACCCACACCCTCGATATTTTATGCCTCAAAACAAAACAAAAATAGCTTTATTTGTAAGCTGTTTTTTCTTCAAAGCATCTTTATTAAATATGATTTCAAATTTTTTCTTTCGTGAATAATTACTTTTCCCCATCTCCTGTTGCAATGTCTGTTATTGGTTCGTTGTTTGAAAACTATCACCACAAATTACAGAAGCAATATGATCAAATTCGTTGCGTGATACTCGGTTCTATTGACTCAGATCGAACGAAAAAAAGCAGATCCTTTATACGCTAATAGAGCAACCTTTAGTTTCACTAAAGGCTGTTTATTTAATTATCATTGCGATCTTTATAACAACGCTTAACAACTGTTACTGACAATAGAACACATTAAATCAGTTATATAGATATGTCGTCATACATTTAAAAATAATATATCGACAGGAAAATATTAGTGACAGAATCGTCTCTCAATATAGATATGAAAGAAGCGAATGAAAATCATCAGAACATATTGCTGAATTATATCACAAACAGTGCTCCGAATGGTATTGAACATTTCTATTTCTACCTCATCTGACGAATTTTTTTAAATATCCCATTAACTTTCTTTGTTTTCTTCTCTCATGAAAAAATGCAATCTCTGTCTGATGAAATATAGGCTTAAGGCGCTTCATAGGCACGAAGGATAATGGAATTTATTTGACTCTCATTGTTTATCTCTCTTCCATTAACATTAATAGAAGTAGTTTCATTTCTTACTTACTTATTCCATCTTTTATAGAACTTTGAACTGTACAATACGAGCGCAATTCACCCATATATATATCGCAAGAAGAATTAAATTATTTTAGAAAATTACATAATTGCTTTTATAAAAAGAATGCAGGAAATTTTTTTGATCTACCAAAAAAGAATAATTTTCTTCTATGATATTGACATATTAGACTGTGTTTCAGATGAGAGCAAGACTAGATTAGCACTTTGTTAAGTTTGATATTTTTGTTTGGTATTTTGTAAGAAAAAAAACGTTTCTATTTTTGTTCATATAGCTGTTCATTTAATAATAATCAGATAATGAATAATAATATTGTCGTTGAGTATTTCTCTCTTTGAGTTAAAATTTTTTTCGAAGTAGCATTGGAAATGCAATATGCCAGTAATGATTTCCTGTAATTAGCATATGTCAAATGAGGTACTTTAATATAAAGAATAAAAAACAACAATTTCCTGTGTCGTTTTATTAAAAGAGAGAAAAGGAAAAAAACAGTTATACATACTTTTCTCTTGCTAACTATAACTGTAAAGAGTAATATAATATAAAAGAAACAATTGTTATTAAAAAAAGAAAGAAAATGATTGAAAAAGATCGTCGTGAATATTGGTCATCAATAATTCAAATATTAATTGATTTATCAAATTTAATTGAACAATTAATTGTTTATTTTATTGTAAAACAAGAATCAAATAATAATAAATATGAAGAACGTTTGTTTTTTTTTGTTCTTTTGATAATTGGTCTACTTTCTAATCTTCCATCGGCAAGTCCTTATCTTTATATTCAAACAATTGGTTCAATATCAATTGAATTTGGTGAACTTTTATCATATTTATTTCTTTTAAAAAAATCAATAAGTGTTTTTCTTGCATCATTTATTTCATTTAGCATTGAAGTTATATTACATAGTATAAATATAATTGTTGAATATAATTCAATTGAAAAAACAAATCATATTTTTATATTTGGAAAAACAACTTCTTCTAGAATTAAATATGTTCTTATACGTTCAATTAGTTATTCGATTTTTAATGCAACTTCAATATTATTTTTATTTCTTGATGATAATTCAAGATTTCATTATAAATTTTATGAAATATTAATATTATTAACATTTTATTTTCCAAGTATAGCATTAGGTCCAGCATTAGAATCAATAACTAAATATAAATATGAATATGAACAAGATCAAATTCCTCGAATAACTATTTTTCTTGTTTGGAGTTTAATCTGTGCTACCCTTTATTTTATAATGTATTGTATACCTCTTTCAATAACGGGTGTCTTTTTTTCTATTCAACAATTAAAAGAAATAACTCCACCATATGGATATGATTTTGTCGTTTATGTTTCATCATTAACTTTTTTTTCAATAGCTATTATTATTTTTCCTCCTTTTATGATTTGGTGGTGGAGATTTACATATCAAAGATTTAAAAATATGCGAATTGATGCTAAAAAACGATTGAAACAAATAAATGAACAAGATTCTGCGCATTATTCTCTTTAAATAGATCGCATTTATTTTCTTTTTTCGTCTTATTGTATATATATATTAATTATAAATAAATCTTTTAATATATTCACATTAAATAAATATGAGAATATATTTTGATAACAATAAATATATATTAACACGAACAATTGAATACTTTTTCTATATTTTTCATCATTCTTTTTTATTTGAATTAACAAAAAACCAAGTCTAATTCTGATCAAATTATTATCATCAAATATTATTTAACGTGAATAAATATTCATTATCTTTATATTATATTATATTATATTATATACCACAAGATAAGATAAATTAGATTATAGCAATACTATACGATAACGTGACACTAATCAATAGATAATTTATATGTTATGCATTTGTTTTTTTTATTTTTCAACAGTATTCTATTATATCAATTCGGTGCGTGGTGTTTTTTTTTTCACATAATCAATCGATGATAAATATTGAACGATTAATTATAAATGAAGCTAATTAATAGCTTCCAATGAGTAATTATCAATGAAACTGACATTTATATGCGTATTATATAAAATGAATGTATTTTCAATTTTTCGATGACTTCTCTGATGAACAATTCATTAATGAATATTTAAAAATATTATTTTTATAAGTAGAACATCACTATCATGAAGAAGATTAATGATATTCATAGGAAAAGAAAAATAAACTATTGTTAAATGTTGATTATAAAAAAAAGATGAGTAATTTTCAAAATAAAACTTTTTCATAGATAAAATTTTCCCATATGTCAATTGATTTTATAACAAAATACTTATATAACTATTATATTGAATACTCGTAAAACAATTCGTTTGAAATATAATAAAATCGACAAAATCAAATGAGTTTATTACAAATCATTCTTTAACTCTTCGATGATAATTATACCACAAACTAAAACAATTGAGAATATATCGTATATTGACGCTTAATTGATGAATCATGTTATTATAGATATCAATAACTTGATTAGAAAAAAATACACTCAATTAATATCTATCACATGTTTTAAGTTAAGGGTACTTCGTCTCCTCTTTAGAGGATTTCTGGAGAATGGTTCATTAGAGAAATTTGAAATTTTCATGACAGGTAGATCTTTATATGTAGAGCAAAATTTGTCGTAGACTCAAAGTTTGCGAATACTGTCTTCTGTGATATATTTGAATCACAATAGCGAAAAATTGCTCTTCTTTTCGGTTCCGTTTCTCCGAAATGTTATGTTTGATCAAGCTGGGTATTTTTTTTGTTTCACTTTATCTTTTGTCCTTCGAATAAAGTGATAATATCGAAGGCAATCTAAAAACTGCATATTTTTTTTTTTGGATAATGCTTTTTTTCCTAAGAGATCCAAAAAGTTAACGTATTGATATTTTTTGAAACAAAAAAAACATATCTACCTCAAACAGTGTCTAGTATATATGAACAAATTCCAACTCAATCGAAGTTCCTACATTGGAGAAACAGAAGCGAAACAATTTAGAATTTTTGCTATTTTCCTTATGTAAATTTGACTTCCCCCAATTTTTTATAGTTTAAAGATAATATTCGGGTCTGAAAATATAGTCAGTAGATAGATACTATTTGATACTATAAAATAGCCAGAAGAAGCCAAAAATTTTGTGTCAGGAAAATGAGAGAGAGGTAGAGGTATCCTTAAATTTGGTTTACGGTTTTTTTTTCAATGCATTAATAATACAATAGAAATTTATATTTCGATTAAAGTAATAAAACATCGATAATAAAACACTTTAATTGTTAAATATCATGAAGATCATCTATTGACAAGACTTTCATGTTATAAACATATGTTAAGATTTCCGAAAGATTTAATGATAGTTAAAAAATCGAATTCTCTTGTTTCATCCTCAATTTCACTT
>CAJNSZ010000061.1:122843-145575 GCA_905329745.1 Rotaria sp. Silwood2 | reverse complement strand
TACTACGAAAATGGTAATGAAAAAAGTTGTTCTTGCAAAAGACTAGTGTAGAATGATTATCAAGTTGGCGTAATTTCAATTATGGATTTGAAGAGCGGTCTGTTTACAACGAAGTATACTTGGTGAATGAAGTTGACTTGCTGAATTAACCGAATCCAATATGACCATTGTATAGATCGATGTTAATAACATATAGAAATACAGTTTTTATTAATATATCTAAGAGTTTTTCATTGAGAAATAAATATTATGAATGAGAAGTATCGCTGAAACAATGAAACTCCCTTTTTTACAATGTATTCTTACTGTAAGATTTATTATGTAAAAAATTATGCTTTTTCTTAAACATATCACATGAACTAATTAGATCAACGAATTTTCATTTCTGATAGATGTTGATTTTGTATGAATTCATATCTGAACACTTTATTGTTTATAGATAAAATGTTCATGTATAAGGTGTTTAATAAACTAAATTTGAATATGAAAATTCGATTTGAGATATTTTTATTGTACAATTAAAAAAGTAAAATAATCAAAATGATAAATGCACATTATATGAAAAAATAAACTTCTCAATAAATATTCTGTCTTAAAACTTTGTAAAGATTGTTGATGATGGAACTTTTTCAAGATTATTGTCTTGATCAACATCTTGTTCAATATCATTTGTTTCACTGTTAAAATCTTCAGGTTTATATGTTCGAAGATAAACAATCCAAAGTAGTGGACATGTCATAAATGTTGTTACAAGAGCCATTATAATAAACATTGTAAAAAGACGAGGTGAAAGAATATTAAGTTGAAGACCAATATTTAATGCAATTAGTTCAACTAAACCTCGTGTATTCATTAATATACCAACACTTGTTGAAAATTTCCATGAACGTTTTGTAACTATTTTTGTCATTATTAATGCTGGCAAAAATTTCGCTAATGTAGCGACAGTAAAAATAAGTACAGTTATACCACCATAATATTTATCATTTAACGAACCTAAACTTGTTCTCATACCACTAGCAGCAAAAAATAATGGTAATAATAATTCAACAGTAACTAATTCTAATTTAGGAAATAATTCAACATTAAATTGTCCTGATTTTGGACATATAACACCAACAACAAATGCACCAAAAAATGAATGTATACCAAGTATATCACAAAAAAATGCTGATGCAATAAGAAGAAGAAATATACCAATAAGAAATGTACGATTCATTTCATTATTTTTTTCCATTAAATATTTATGTACCCGTTTAATCAACCATCGAACAATTGTAAACATAAATAACACATAACCAATCGATATTAATATTACCCTATAGATTTATTTTTATTTTATTTTATTTTATTTTTATTATACTTACCACAAACCAATAATACCGGATCCTTTGGCAAATGCACCAGCAATAGCCAATGAACACCAACCCATAATATCATTCATTGCTGCACAACTTATTGTTAGAGTACCAATTGGCGCCGATAAAAGTTTAGTCGATGTAAGAATAGCTGCAAGAACAGGAAAAGCAGTAAATGACATACTTGATGCTGCAAACAAAAAGAATGCAGTTCGATCAGGTGGTTTAAAACCATCTCGAGCATTAATATCATATAAATAGACAGAAAGAGCGGCACCAGCTCCATATGGTATAATAATTGTAGCAATAGATACTGGAAAAGAATATTTCCATTGACGTTTAAGTTGTTTTTGTTCAAGTTCTAAGCCTAAATTGAACATAAATAAAATAAGACCAATATTGCCAACTAGTGTGAAATAATTCCATGATGATGGAGGAAATACACGTTTTGACCAAAATTCAATATTACCCATTACTGAAGGACCAACGATTATTCCAGCAATAATCTCCCCAATAACCTATATTCATTATTTATAGAATAAACAAACATATTCTATATTTAAATTATTTCTTACTGATGGTTGTTTAATCAATGCAAGTAACCATCCCATCAGACGAACAAGTACAAGAATAATAAATACTTGCATAAGAAAACGAGCCCAATAATTAATATCTAATGATGGATCCGCAAATATCTCGACCATGGTAATATTATTGCTGTTCTACGGTAAGAGAATGAATGAAAATCTATATGAATAGTTTGTGTAGTTATACTCTATATAAAAATAACGTCAGTAACCGGTTAGAAAGCCGGCTACTCCTTCCTGTTCTTTTTACCCACACAAAACGAGCTCGAACCGGTATGAACGGTAACTCTTCTCGTTTTTATTCATTATTTGTTTTTTTCGTTCTACAGGTGTGGTCTCTCTCTCTCTCTTCGCTTGATGTCACGCTCTTGTTAATAGTTGACCGACTAATGATGTCTTCTAAAATTTGTCATGAATGACTGAATATTGTTCGATCTAGTTTAAATTAATAATAATTATGCAAACTGTCTGTAAAATAGGCAGAAAAAAATATAGAAACTGCACATGTAACAATACAATTTGTGTTTATGAAAAAAAAAATTTCTGGATAGAAAAGATGAAAATCGTTGTTTCATTTATAGCGTTGTGCAGTCCAATAGACACCTTCAACATATGTTGACTTAATGTCATCTTATTTATATTGATAAAAAATATCAATGAAACATCAAGTGTATTGCAAACATTCTTTGTTCACATTTTTATTTTATCTTTAAATACATATTAATACCACGTAGATAACGTAGAACCAATTTCATGATTAATATCATTGTTTGTATTGGCGATCACTACTCAATCCACACTATTTAAAGTATTATAAACTATCATTTGAACTAAAGTCATATAATCCACATGGATGATTTTCACCATTGATAGAATTTTGTATAAAATAAAATTGAGTATTTTTCTTCTTGAAATTCTTTTTCATCGTAAAATATTCGTTTAATTTATCATAAAATCGAACGAGAAACTTGACTCACACATGTAATTGCCACAGTTATGTTCACTATGTACATCCCATTCACTCAGTTTACAATATCTTTCACAAACCTGTGTCATTAAGATCAACACGCAAACGAATGACTTGTATTAAAAACAAACAAAAAAAAAAGAGAAGAAACGTGTGACAAGACGAAACAGAGTACATCAAGGGACAAAGGAGAGAGGAGCAGCATTGCGAAGTAGAGAAGAATTAAAGAATAGAGAGCATAGTTCGAAATACAAGACAGAGTGCTCATGACCACGACCACGACCATGACACTCATATTCATAAAGAGACATTGCTCTTTGCTGTCTTCACTCTTGCTATCACGTAAATGTTCGAAGGCCGAAAAATGATATCCGATTGAATCAACCATTCGTTCTTCGATTCTTTACAAAATTGAATCAATGGACTCCTAAAAGAGATTTCGCGCTGATTTTTACTGTAAACAGTCCATTGTTTTCGAAATTTTGAGACTGTCTAACTCAATGTTGTATGTTTCTCTTATTGCTTCATGCGAGACAGGTATACAAATATTTTTTAAGGAACGAAGAATAGTAAAGCCTTGAATAGTAACAATCTAATGCAAAAAATAAATTGTTTTTATTTGTGAAAAATCATTTAATGGTTACATCTTCAAAGAAAAATTGTTTCGAAGGGTCAGAGGGCAGAAGAGAAATAACAGATGATGATAGAGATCGGTCATTTTACCTTAAAATTAATCTAGGAATCTTTACTCAATTCTTAGTATTAATAAAAAAGACAGAAGTAAATTTATGAGCAAAAACAATACAATTTGAAAATTTCAAGAATATCTCTAATTATGATATACCATTTGAAAATTAATTAATTCTACTATATAATTATACAATAACTGTAGTCAATGTATTGTTTCTTTACTGACTTGACCATAAATATAGTTATTAGAATATGAGATGTGTACATAATTTAGAGTAGATACTTCTTAAAATTGAGCTCAACAAAATTGTATACATATGATTTCGAGTAGTTTCACCGGAGATAGTCATCAAATATAGAAGTAGACATAGTCAGATGGCTATCTATGATATTTGTTTCTCTATTATTTGTAAAGAGTTTACCGCCATTTTTTTTCTACATATTTAGATCTTATTATATCATAGAAAATAACATTCATTTCGGACTTTCAGATGTTTGAAAATAATCTTATATTGTTACTGTATAAATATCGTTATAATATCAAGTGTATGTAATCCATCTGGAAAACTATAATAGTATAAGAACATTTTTCTTGTTGTTTTAATAAAATATAATTTTAGTTTTTCGATGTTGACACATGATCATGTTTGTTGAGTAGAAGTAGCTAATATTTAAAATATATGTACTAGATACATGTATATATATATAGATATATTCAATGATAGAATTAGACCTTTTTGTACTTATCAGAGTTACATAAATAAAAGTAATGTAAAGATCATGAAAATTTTTGGAAATAATGGGTAATGCATCAACAATTAAAGGAATAAAATTTTCAAATTTTGTTCTCTTCTCTGTACTTGATAAATTTATCTTTTTTAATAAGAAGATTCAGTGTGAAATTCTATACGAACCCATAAATAATGTGATTTGACAATGGTGATGGTGATGATGTGTGTGCGTTTGTGTTTGTGTACGATTGAGAATGTTTTGTAGACAGTTACTCT
Organism: Rotaria sp. Silwood2; assembly: GCA_905329745.1. Classification (NCBI taxonomy): domain Eukaryota; kingdom Metazoa; phylum Rotifera; class Eurotatoria; order Philodinida; family Philodinidae; genus Rotaria; species Rotaria sp. Silwood2. The sequence continues at coordinate 140,966 of CAJNSZ010000061.1, read as the reverse complement.
CATTGACAGACAAACTCATGAGAAATAAATCAGAAATTGAAAGAATGAATCAATAGAATAAAATTCATTTCAATCCAATAGACAAAACCTTATAGTATAAGATAAAAGATTTATTTTAATTATTGAGAATCAAATTAATATTGACAATGAAATGAACGTTGATTATCTAATTGGTGAACAATATTTTTCAAAGACAAAATTATATTCAGAAAAGTTTTAATTGCATTATTAGAAACAATATGAATATGTTAATCATGAAATGTCTTGTTATTTCATTAAATTTTTCATTAAAATAAAATGAAAATGTAAATAGATAAAAGTTGAAAATTATTTTTTATTCACTAAGTTTATGTCATATTGTTGTATGTTCAATAAGACAATTATAGAAAAATTCATCTCAATATTATTATCTTAATAACATTTATTTATATATTTGAAATAATATCAATTATAAATAAAAACAATCTTTGTTTAATATTCATGCCAATTGTTCTATATAGATTTTTATCATATATATATACATTCATACAGCAATGACTATATATATATATTTAATTAGAATATAGTTTATATTGAAAGACTTATAATCAACAAAAATAGAGGAATAATTTCTATTAGCATGAATTATTTATCAGATATCATGTTCAAAAAGATAATCAAATATATATTTTAAATTGAACTAATTTTGTTTTATATGATGTTTAATCTTCATCTAGAATCTACTTTATTAATTCATGCGAAAAAAATATAGATTATTATTTATTTTGCGTAAATAAAGCAATATGTTGAATCAATGGATTTATTTAATGTTTGTCGATGCTTAACAAACAATTAAATCAGCAGATTGTTCTAAAATTTTAATAAAATCTGATAAAATTCATCTCAAACTTTGGAGAATCATTTGAAAATAATTAACGATAAAAATTTGACAGCTCACGAATTTAATTGCTAACAGAATCTCATTTGTGTTTGTCGAAATATACAAATACAATGACATTTCAATAATCTTTTAAAGAAAGTCATTTCAAATAATTTTTGTTGCAAAAGTCTTGAGACAAAATGTTTAGTCATTTTTCAGTCGTCTAAACGTAGTTAGGGAGACTCAAAATTAGTCAGCTAAAGATAAAATATTGTGCTTTTTTCGAAAATATATAATCATAATATTTTTGTGACTTAGGATTAATTATGGATGAGCCAAATGTTTGACAAAGTTGAAAATGTCAATTGTACAGAAAATATTTGAATGAATGTTTGTTTATCTTTCAGTCTCTAGAATTATCTGATACGGACCAAAAGTAGCTCGGGTGTGGGTGTGGATGTGGGTGGTGTGGATGTGGGTGTGGATGTGTGGGTGTGTGGGTGTGGATGCTAGTCTTCTCTCTAATCACATTCACACCCACATCCACACCCACATTACTTCGATCAATATTCCANATGGGACGCTCTAGAATGCCTTGTAAAGCCTTACTCGAAGATGAGTGAAAGAATGATGTTATTCATGCTAAATTCTTTAAAATTTGCCTTGGAATAAATAAAAACATTGCATAATATGAAGAGAATTTCTGCCCAGTATACATGATCACACAATTCTCTACTGACTGATATATGAAGCTCCTTTAAATATGAGAAAAACAAATTTTGACGAAAAACCCTGGAGGTAGTACGGCCAAGATTTATTTTTCCAAATCTCTGTACCCCCCTCCAGGGTTTCTAATCGAAAGTTTTTATTTTTCAAAGAAGTCATACAGTTCAATTAATAGCAAATGGTGTGCTGATATACAGTGAATGGAAATCTACTTCACCTTATGTAACGTACTCAATACATATCATGATTTCGAAAAATAAATCTTGGTCGTACTACCTCCAGAATTTTTGGTCAAACTTTGTTTTTCTCATATTTAAAGGAGCTTCATATATCAGTCAGTAGAGAATTGTGTGATCATGTATACTGGGTAGAAATTCTCTCCATATTATGCAATGTTTTTATTTATTCCAAGGCAAATTTTAAAGAATTTAGCATGATTAACATCATTCTTTCACCCGTCTTCGAGTAAGGCTTTACAAGGCATTCTAGAGCGTCCCATCCTGATTGTTGCATACCTTTATAGTACTATCGGTATACTTCAAAACCATAAAGACCGAAGTTCTATAGGCCTCATTTTGGTCTAGATCGACATCTCGCAAAATCATGATTTTAGGGAAAAACACATTTTTGAACAGGTCTCCTGAGCTATAGGAGCCAGCTATAGAGCCGAATTTTTATCAAAACTAATTAGTAGTTAACCAGATCTTTTTTTAATCGAAATTTTAGCTCTCTGACACTATCTGTTCAATCGATATGTATATGCATAAAATACGAAAAGTACAATTTTTTTTATGTACTTGGTAGTCCAAGTCAACTTATTAATGATTCATCCCTTTGAGTCCGTTCCTCTTATGAAAAATACACAAATTTACGATAGACTTATAGTAGAAATTCCAAGTGAGTCAGATGCATCCTTGAAGAGATAGCGATGCCAGAAAAAAATCACAAAAAAGTCATTTTTTGATGAGGATGCTCTCAGTAAAATTTTTGCAAACGGCTTTCGTAGAAATTCATGAAACATTCGCCTCTGTAACATATAAAAGAAAGTCAAATCGGCGACCATGGATTGAGCAGCTTCTGTGTCAGTGGGTCGTGACTTACGTGGAACGGCCCATATGTAAAATTGCATGTATAATTTTTCTTTAGCAATTGCTCGAGCATTAATTCGTAATCCAAAAATATTATTACTTGATGAAGGTAAGAAGAATTTGAGAATACATTTTTGTATAATATATATAATTATTTAGCAACAAGTGCATTGGATAGTGAAAGTGAAAAATTAGTTCAAGAAGCATTAGATCATGCTCAAAAAAATTCAACATCAATAACAATAGCACATCGTTTATCAACAATTCAAAACGCTGATATGATTTGTGTTATACATAATGGAGCAATAGTTGAAAGTGGAACTCATCAAGAATTACTTGCGCTTGGTGGACATTATTATCGTTTAGCAGTAGGAAAACTTAAACAAAAATAAAAAAATTTAATTGTTGTTTTTCCACACGGTTGGAAAAAATATTATTCCAGGGGGGTAACACCATCATTTCGAATAGAGTAAATGATGAATTTTATACCAAAATGAAAGCCCTTGAAAAACGGGATTTATTGATACTAAATAGTAGGGGTTATGAAGACCTTTATCTATTAAATTCGCGAAAACCATAATATGTCAGTGACATAAACTAAGAGAAAAGTTATCTTCGAAGTGAAATTCAAATTAAATGTGTTCCAGAACAGTTTATTTCTTCAATATTAAATGAATAGTCAATAATGCGCATGACGACCATTAGCGTTCTTGACTGCACGAAGATGTGATGGATACGAACGTAAAAGTGTTTCAAATAAGTCAGTGTCTGTTTCCCGATTGGTCAAAACATTTGTAAGATGCACTTTGAGTATGTCTTCACGATAGCGATTATCTCCAGCTTCTGATAACATTTTTTTCTCAACTTCATCTTTGATTATTGATCCAATACGTTCTGACACATTGAGATCAGGTGAGTTGCCTGGCCAGATATCATTACCCCAAAACTTCACATTATTGTCCTGAAGCAAATGTTGGGTCTTGTTTGCTCGCATACATGGCGCCTTGTCATGGACAAATGTAGCTTCATCAGGATCAATGACATTTTCTTCATCATTTAAAAAGGGTATTATATTTTGAGTTAGAATTATGTCACGAAAATATTCACCAGTCCAAGATTCACCTTTATCTTTAATCACCCAGAGCAATCTTGTACAAGTGAACATTATAAAAATTCCAATGCATATTTGATTTTGAACCATTTGACAGTACCTTTCATCCTCTTCAATATATTCAACGCTTAAGGCCTAAATTCTATCATTTTGATAATTTTGTCCACGAACAAGCCAAACATAAAACTCATCCGATGGTGCAAGATGGAGAAAATCCTCTTCAGTCCAATCTTCTAACCACTCACAAAGCCACAAACGATCTGATATATGAGTTTCAGATTTCAATGGCTTTGGAATAACATGAAATGGCTCCAGTCCTTCTCTGTGACGCTAATCATTGATTATTCTTCCAGTGACGTGCTCCTTTTGCTCTTCTGCAATCTCTTTCGCCACAACAGAACAACTTTTTCCTTGTCGACCACTTGCTTTATGAATGATGTCTCGACTTGCCTGTGATAATTTGAGCTCGCGACCAGCGTTTGAATAATCGGTGAAACATTGGTCATATGATTTTTCCCACCATTCCGTGACAAATCGAGTTGTACGGTGGATTTTGTCCGCGACCCATCGTCTATTAATAAAGGTTGCACCTGCGTCGCGAGCTTCACGGAAAGCGATGCATTTAATTCTGTCAATCACTCTCTCTTGTTCACTATCATAAGTACCGGCCATTCTCAAGTAATGCNCGACTCTGCCCTGGTCACTCGGCAGAGGACGCGGACCTTGTTTACCCGGGCGTCGTCCGAGCCGGTATAGTTTTGTGTTGAAGTCGTTCATGGTTGGTTTCTGTCGTCTTGTTCTTTTTACAGACGGCGGTATCTGCACCCCTTCCGTCAAACGCTCCTCCTTTATCCGGACTTGCGACCGGCACAGAAGCCGCTGGATCGCGGTCTCTATGGTGGAGTTAACAATTTCTGTGCAGAAATACAAAGCCATTTTTTTGCATACTTAGAAAATTGAATGAAGAAATTTCAGATAACGTCTAGGAAAATATATAATATGCAATTCGATGCGTCTTCATCTCCGCTTTCCAACGGTGAAAATCGCAGCTCTCTATCATGTTTCTATAAAAAAATTATTCAAAAACTATACACTCGAATTAGTGTAACCGTCACATATGATAGGAAAACAGCTCCTATTGAAATTTTATTGTTATGATATTAGCTAAAGTATGATCAAATAGCATAGAAAGATAGAGAATTCTTTTCTCTATCAGACTATGTATAGAGAAATTTCTTAAAGCTTATTATACGGTATTAAAGTATCAATACCCTTACTTTTGGTTTGCCCTAAGTAAATTTCACTAGAGTTTAAATGATGGATATTTTTATGATATACATAGTTCATCGAAGATCCAAACATGCTAGTGAAAATTTACAGAAATTTCATCAACAACCAATGATGAGAATTTTTATCGATTTTGACAATTGAATATTAGCGCATATTCATTGAAATCTGATTATTAGATCCATTAATGATTCCATAACCGACTTCTCATTAAATTCTGTCGAGTGATCGAATCTCACGATAATCTATCAGATGCATTCAGCTGTAAATGTTCTTTCGTTCGAAATAAATATATTAAAAAGACACGCTTAACTTCTATGTAAAAAAGAGAATTTATTTTATGTACACGTTTGTGATTATAAGCAGTCCATTTTACATAAATATATAAGAGAAAACAGTAAGAGTTATACACGGTTGGAAAAAATATTATTCCAGGAGATAACATCATCATTTTAAATAGAGTAAATGATGAATTTTATACCAAATGAAAGCTCGTGAAAAACGGGATTTATTGATACTAAATAGTAAGGGTTGTGAAGACCTTAGTGTATTAAACTCTCGAAATATATAATATTTCATTGACATGAAGTAAGAGAAAAACTGTCTGCTATGTAAAATTTGAACTAAATGTGTTCCAAAATAGTTTATTTTTTCATCACTTAATGAATAGAATCAATAATGAGTGTGACGATCGTTAGCATTCTTCACTGCACGAAGGCGTGATGGATACGAACGTAAAAGTGTTTCAAATAAGTCAGTATCTGTTTCCATATTGGTCAAAACATTTGTAATGTGCGTTTTCATTATGTCTTCAAGATATCGATTATATCCAGTTTCTGATAACATTTTTTTCTCAACTTCATCTTTGATTATTGATCCAATACGTTCTGCCACATTGAGATCAGGTGAATTTCCTGACCAGATATTATTACCCCAAAACTTACCATTGTTGTCTTGAAGCAAATGTTGGGTTTTATTTGCTCACATACATGGTACATTATCATGAACAAATGTAACTTCATCAGGATCAATAGCATTTTCTTCATTATTTAAAAAAGGTATTACATTTTGAGTTAAAATTCTGTCATGAAAATATTCACCAGTACAAGCTTCACCTTTATCTTTAATCAGCCAAAGTAATCTCTTACAAGTAAACATAATAAAAATCCAAATGCATATTTGATTCTGACCCATTTCACGGTACCTTTCATCTTCTTCAATATCTTCGACGCCTAAGGCCCAAATTTTATCATTTTGATAATTTGATCTACGAACAAGCCAGACATAAAACTTGTCAGATGATGCGAGATGAAGAAAATCCTCTTCAGTCCAATCTTCTAACCAGTCGCATAGCCATAAACGATTTGATATATGAGTTTCAGATTTTAATGGCTTTGGAATAACATGGAATGGCTTCAATCCTTCTCTATGACGATAATTATTGATTGTTCTTCCAGTGACGTACTTCTTTGGCTCTTCTCCAATCTCTTTCGCCACAATAGAACAACTTTTTCCTTGTCGACCACTTGCTTTATGAATGATGTCTTGACTTACTTGTGATAATTTGAGCTTGCGACCAGCGTTTGAATAATCAGTAAAGCATTGATCATATGATTTTTCCCACCATTCTGTGACAAATCGGGTTGTGTGGTGAATTTTGCCCGCAATCCATTGTCCATTAATAAATGTTCCACCAGCATCGCGACTTTCACGAAAAACGATGTATTTAATTCTGTCAATCATTCTCTTTTGTTCAGTATCATAAGCACCAGCCATTTTCAAGTAATAGAAATTCGTCGATTTACCAGAAGAATATATTCTCTTTTTATGATATATATCGATCAGAAAAGGATTTTATATACCACTTCACGAAGTATTTAAAATTTTCTCTTTCGTAACTTTCTCCGAGAAGAAAAACAAAAAAGTCTTCTTACTAACCTCTACCACGAGGCATAGATCACAGAACCCGAAAAGATAATAATATCCTGTCAGTCGAGGCTATGCTGTATGATCAATAGAACATTGCCATTTAAATTTTTTCTAAGAAAATTTCTTTTTTTTGTCTTGCAAGTCGGCAAAAGGAGATTATAACCTTTACACTTTACAAAATTATATAAACTTCGAAAGTTTAATACACTAAGGTCTTCACAGCCTTTATTATTTAGTATCAATAAATCCCGTTTTTCACGAGCTTTCATTTCATATAAAATTTATCATTTACTCTATTTAAAATGATGGTGTTACTCCCTGGAATAATATTTTTTCCAACCGTGTAGACATAAAAATACAAGTGAACGGGTATAGGTGTGACGGGATAAGTTTAAAGAAACAGCTATGAAGGTATACGTCTTAGAGTATAGATATAACTATAGAGGGGTAAGAACATAGTTAAAGATATATACTTGTAGGAGGTTAAATATAGGAATAAGAGTTTAGGCATAGAAGTAGCGAATCAGACGTAATTATAAGGATTCAAGCATAGGAATACCAACTTAGATATACAAACAAGGGATTAGATATAGCTCTAATGGATTAAGCAGAGGGATAGACGTTTCGGTATAAAAATAAGGGATTAAATACAGCTATAAGAGATCAGATATAGTTATAACGGATCAAGTATTGGAATAAGGGTTTATGCATAGAAACTAGTGGTATTCGATTTACGAATAATGGATTAAATATATTTATAAGGGAGTAAGTATAGAAACAAGATAGTAAGTACAGGAAAAGGGCTATTGATATAGAATGAAGGGGCTACGTATAGGAATAACGACTTACCTTAGACATAGTTATAAATGGTTCCAAGGAGTTAAGTATAGGAATAAGAGTTTAAGTATACAAATAAGTCGTTGAGTATAATTATATAGGGTTAAGCGTAGGAATACGAGTTGCGGCGCAGAGATAAGGTAATAGAAGTTGTTATAAGTTAAGCATAGCAAAAAAGTGTTATGGATACTTATAAGGATTTAGGCATAGACATAAGATATTGTGTATAAGTATAAGTATAAGATTTTAAGTGTACAAATAAGGGATTAAATATTAGTATAACGGATTAAATAGAAACATAGCAACTTCGACATAGTCATAAAGCGTTAAGGATAGGAACAAGGGATTAAGTATAGAAATAAAGTTTGGGCATAGAAATAAGGGATTTCGTATAGTTATAAGGGTTTCGGAATAGTAATAAGGGTATCGGTATAGAAATAAGGGATAGATATAAATATAAGGGGTTAAATATAGAAATAAGGAGTTAGATATAAGTATAAGAGGTTACATACAGATAAAAGCCGTTAAGTATAGATGCATGAGTAAGTATAGAAATAAAGGTACAGGAGTAAGTAGATAAGGCTAATTGTATTCATGTAAATGTCACTACGAAACTCTTCGTACGAAACCTTATTCTCGATTTGCTAAGAAGGCTTTGTGAAAAATCTCTCCTACCAAACCTTTTCACCAGCAGTCCACAAGAGATTCGATACGACACCTTTTTTCTTGGTTTCGTGAAAAACCTTTTTTTTTGTTTATAGTGTGCAGCAAAGCAAAAGCTATTTGTTATGGATGCATAATGACATGAATCCAGGGGCGTAAGTCAGCACTCAGAGCAGGGGGGGCGTAAATAACCTACAGTACGCAGATACAGATAGTTGTTTAAATTTTATTGTACTACGCTGAAACTGATATTATACACAGAGTATTTTGATAAACTTGGCATTGACCTCGATATTATATATATTAATGTTTTTCACCTATTCCTGTGCAGTTTATATAAATGTACTAACGAGATTTTCATTCAATTCGATTTTATTGAAGTAAAAGATAGTGTTTCAATTTCCAATGGCATGAAAATTACAATATATAAGCAATAGAAAAACTAAATTACATAAACAACTGTTCATCAATATACAACAATTTTACGATCCTTTATCTTTGCCCAATCTTGTACGAGCTTTTGTGGATCAATTTCATCTAATATATCATATTCAATCGAACTAATTAACAAATAAAATAAACGTTGATTATCCATTGTGCTTCTTAAATAATTCTTTATTAATTTTAATTTTGAAAATGTTCTTTCATTCGTAGCTACAGTAATAGGCAACGTCAACATAAATTGATAAACAAGAGCAGCACGTGGATAAATTTTATAATAATCTTTAAATATCTTGGCAACTTCAAGAGTACTCGAACATTTCATAATAGTTGGTGTAAGTTGTTTAAATTCTTGAAAAAGTAATAGAGCATCATCTATACCGGGTACAATATTAAGTAAATGATCAGCATCATTTTGATTAAAACCATTGATTGTTGATGGTGATAAGTGTTTAAACCAACACACTGTTTCATTTAATGTACTTAAATATGTATTATATTCCATATATAATTAATCGATTATTTTACGAAATAACGTAGTATAAAATGTTTTACTTTAATATAAAATAGAAAAGAAAATTTTGTCAATAAATTACAAAAAAAAACACTCTTTACGTATATATTTATGATGATCTATCTTACCGAGTAAATACGTGAGCATTTGCATTGTTATCATCAATTCTTGATGATCGAAGTCTGGAACGATGTAAACGATGAAATTCAGCTTCAAAATCAACATCATATCGTTCTAATTCATTTTCAGCTGTCTAGAAATATAGAACAAGATTATATAACCTGTATCTATTTTAGACTCATCAATGAGAAATAATATTTACTCCAATTATTTGTTCAAAAGCATCATCATCATTTCTTAGTTCTTTTAATAATTCTAATAATGATGATAACATTTCAATAGCAGCAATTATATTCAATTCTTGTTGTTGTAATTGAATTGTTGTTGCATTTGTCATTGCCATAAGTTTTCGTAAAAATATCAAAAGTACATAAAATTCAAATGAAACAATTTTTTTTCGTAATGCTTTTGCTTTATGACGAGTATTTGTATCAGTATCGTCTTCTAATTCCGATAAACACTCAACTAATTGATGAAATGATATATAAACAGCATTTAATGATTCATAACGAGCATACCATCGTGTTTCACATAAATCTTTTAATAATAAACCATAATTGGTTTCATCGATTTTGGTTTTATAAATCTAAAAAACAGTAGACATATCTGGTTTAGGCAGATGATTGAACTACAAAACTTAGCACTGTAAAATAATAGAAAAGCGAAAACATACCATATGACGTTTTACACTACCACCAATGTAATTATATAATGCTTGTAATAGATTAAATAAACTAATATATTCAACACTAATAGAGCTTGAATGCTTGATAACTTAAAGAAAATTGTTTTATATATGAGAACTTTTGAATATTTTTTATAAGCTTGACATACCGAGATTTGATCGATGAGCACCACATGGAATAAAGATAATGTTCCTATTTAATTTTTTGCTCAACAATGTTTGAACACCGATATTTTTACCCGTCATATTGCTGGCCCCATCATACGATTGAGCAATAATTTTCGTTGTCGAAATACCAAATGTTTTAAAAAATGAAAGAATAAATTCAACAATATGCTCACCAACTTTACTATTGAGTTCACCAAATGCAAAAAGACGTTCTTGAATTTCAAAATTTCGGGTATATCTAATAATAATACTATACATTTCTTTATTTGAAATATCTGGTGTTGAATCCACCATAATCGAAATAAATGGTACTTCCATGATTCTTTTCAGAACTAAAACCAAGAACCAACAATAAATGAAAAAGATAAAATGATAATTTTCGATGATAGTGATTCAAGGACTATTACCTTCACTATGTACTTCTTTACCAATAATCTCAATAAATTCATTTTGTGCTTGTGGTGTAAGATAAGTTACCTATAATAAATAATAATCATTAATAATCATAACGTGATTCCCAGATATCTTCCTGAAAGTAATATCAATAATGACTGTCTTACCTGATGTGCACGAAGAGAAGTATCAAGAAACCATTGATTAAAATTTGAATTATATCTTCTAAATAAATTAACAAGCTGAACATAATTTCCTAAAAAATGACAAAGAAATTTTGAAACGACATTAAATTATTTTTCAAAATACCTTGTTCTTCACCTCCAGATCGACCACGAAAAGCAAGATTTTGTCTTGCAAGAAAACGACTAATATCAATTAATGTAGAAACAATCGTACAATTATATTTAAGTGTAGCTTCACGTTTTTGTTCAGCTTGTTGTTTATGTGAATCGAGCATAAGACCAACATGATTTTTATTTGTTATGAAATTATTATATCGGTCCAGTGCTGCATTATGTGATTTTGACGTAAAATGTAAAACAAGTTTCCCTTTTTTCTCTTTTCCCCTACTTTTCATTTTGTTCCATCTGTTGGTACCAATTATCCATGCTAACTCTGATTGTTCAGAGCCAGCTCCATCACCGAATAATCGACATACAAAACAATAAACCTTGTCCTTAGCAATACTGTATTCTAAAAATGGAAAATCAGCATACCACGAATGTACAAATTTGTATGTTTGTTTTGCTGATTTTAATTTCTCATTTATAGGAAAATCAATACGTGGTTGAAATGGTCCTTTCGATGTTAAATAACGAAGTTGATCATCAGAAAACTTGTGTATATTATTGGAAAGCCCAATAGCAGCACCAGGATCACGATCAATAGGTGGTTTTTCACTATTATCATTAATAACACCTATGCATACCATGAAATAGTAAATGTGACAATAATTAAAATTTAAAAAAAATTAAAATTATATTTAGGATCTCACAGTACCTCTGTTACTTTTGATAAAATCGATTTTAGACAAACATTTATCACGTAAATTATTTACTAATAATATTAATCGATTGGTAAAATCTAATGTATCATTTAAGACTTTCTCTTGGACATTATCAATTTCTGTTGTTTGATTGATCAATTCAACACATGTTTCACTCATTTGTTGTACTCGACGCAAATCAACACCAATATCAAACAAAATATTTGTTTCATTTGAACTTGATTCTAGAGAAAAATAGAGAACAATTTGTCGAAACAGAAGCCAATTCAAAGGAAAAAAACTGTCATACTTGTTGATGAAAGTTCATCACCACCATCGTTTTCTATGTTTGTAATAATATTGTCTAAGCAACTTAAAATAACACTTGTATCAATAGAAACATTTGAATTTATCGGTCTGATTATTTGTGAATTAGTTGATGATATATTCGAATTTATAGAATGGTTAATTCGTTGATGAGTTGAATGTGTATCTTCAAGTGATGAAGATGTTACTAATTCTTGTTCATCGACTTTTTTCTTTTTATTGAAAAAAAACTCGATTGTATGAGAACGAGATATCTTTTCCGAAGATGATGACATTTATACCATCTAAAACAAAAAGAAATAATTTTCAATTTGACATTCTAAACCAGAACATTAAACCTTAGAAAAAAACCTTAAGTAATATTAACTTAATTTATTTGATTAAGTTGTACTAAACAATGACGCTTAATTAGGTTTGATTATTTAGCTTTAAAAGTATCCAAAATGTCAACAATTTTATTGCTGAGTTCCTTAGTGTTACAGTGGTCCCTATACTGTAACTACCAAGATAGTGAAAGAGTGAGAGAATATCCTCCAACCACAACCGAACGTCCAAATTCAAATGATTTCAACTACTATCCTTTATTCAAAGAAAATGTCCCTCTTTTATACTAGGCGAGTCGTCCGAAAATACATAAAGAAAAAAAAGAGAGACACAGACGAATGAAGGAAAGAGATGATCATGTGATCATCTTTTCCGGACGAAAGAAAATATGAGAATTATTGAAATTCTCATTCACGAAGAGAGACAGAGTGAAAGAGAGAAAGAAAAAAAAGATCAACACACGTATAATGGGACGTCATGGATAGGTATAGAGAAGAACGACACACATAGACAGATCACGCACACACGCAAATAGAGAATGTATGATCATCCTATGGATGATACTCTCTGTTAGAGATGCTCTCTAGTACTTAGAATGTGAATATAAATGGATAAATGAATAAGTATGTCAATATAAGTGTTGTAAACATCTTGATGTTGAATTTAATCAAAATTTTCTTCAGCTTAAAGAAGTTAAACAAAGCTAAAAATCACTGTTGAATACTGAGAAACATTAAACGAAAGGTTTTAATTTGCTTTTCCGTTTGATATATCGAGCAATTTCTTGGCAAAGAACCAAATCATTTTTTTCAATGAAACTTCATCCTTTCACTCGTCAGAAGTCACTGCTTACACAAAATTATTCAAATAATTTTCAGAAAGCGAGTAAGAAAAGTAAAACGTAATAAATTAGTAGAGTCTTTTGTTGAGTTCTCCTTTTTCAATCAACTAGTAAATTTTCACATATAATATAAATATTCTGCATTTTCTATGATTACAGAATATGAATTTTTTTAAAAGCAGGGGGGCGTAATATAAGCAAATTCCAGAAGCAGGGGGGGCGTTACGCCCCACACGCCCCCCCCCCCTACTTACGCTCCTCGACATGAATACAATTTTTCTCATCCATAATTGTTCCACTTATAATTGAAAAACTCTTATTGTTTTGGCGCTGCTTATATCTCTCCAAGGATAATAACTAGAAATCTCAAATTCTAACATACTACTAACAACAAAAAGATTGCGAATCGTGTTTTTCGTGAATATTTTCATAAACAATCAACCACAAAAAATACAACGTTCTTTAAAAATATTTTCGCCTATCGAACTTTGTTGAGCACGTTTCGCTGATGATTTTGCTAAAAGAATATTCAAACTTACTCAGTAAATAACGGTGCTAGAGTCCAAATATACGAATTATTCGACTATTTCTGACTGCTACTGACCAATAGTTGATATTTTTGAGTATTTTGCCTTTAGCACAGTTATTTATAGAATAAATTTGAATACTTTTTTAACCAAAATGATCCGCGAAACGAACTGTACAAAGTTCTGTAGTCGAACAAATTTTCTAAGAATCCTGTACATATGTATCTTTTGTGGTTGACTGTTCATGAAATGTCCACTAAAAACACAATTCGCAACCATTTTGCCGTTGCTACGTAGAATAGATCTAGAAATGTCTTATATATACGGTAAATATCAGCGTCTTCCACTCTCCAGAGATCTAAGAAAAAAATTTCATGATCCCATTTGAACCTATTTTACATCCTTTATACAGCATCAAATAGTGTTTTCAATTATTTTTGTTCAACTAGAATCATACGAAACAGAAGGTTTCTTTTCATGTCATAGAATTTTCTGTAGAAATACTTTGAATTAAAAACCAAAGCGAACAATGCAGTGCTGTTTTCAGAAATAGTATTTAAGAAGGCATGTTCACCTTCATTCTTTGTTATATTGATCAAAGAAAAAAATAAATAAAAAAGAAAAGTCTAAAAATGAAAAACCTTGATAACAAATACAAAACAAAAGATCGAAAATAGAAGTATTTAGAAAAAAAGAANCGTCTGTATTTTCTCCTTGCAATTTAGTGATAAAAAGCACAGTGAATATACCTTTTCACTTTTTGAAGTACACATAACACTCGGATTTAAATCCGAGGTTTTCGCATTTATTTTTTTATATATAAGACAAATCTTTTCTTACACATAATTATTGAAAAAAGTCATGTTTAAACAATAAATTTAATATAGGTATGTTTTATTTCGACATATATTTATTCGAGTTCAATTTTGAGTTTAACTTAGGTCATGTGACAATAAATTGTTTTATTTCCAATGTCACATAATAAGAGAATGTTAACATCGATGTAATAGAATTGTTTTGATTTTTTTTTCAATTAGTTAGACAAATTATATCGATTTATGAAATAGAACATTTTTTTTATATCGAAGAAAAACTCATATCGATTTTCAACAACTGATGTTTGAGCTCGATTTGTGTTTTTTTTTTTGTCTTTTTATAGACTTATCCTATAAGGATATATTTTTTTGTTAAATTATTTCTTCTTCATAAATTAATATCAATTAGTTAGAATTGATTAATAATACATATTCTCCTGATAATATGTATATCTGTTTGTTTAGAAATAATCAGTTCTTATTAGTTAGTATTAGTATCTATTCTAAAGAAGAAGATATATTCTTCTCAATATTGAAAAAAAGTTCTCTTCAATTTCAAGAAAAAATTTGAGTTCTATGAAAAAGAAAAACAAGATTGAAGAATTCTTAATTCTAGTTGAGTTGATAATCGAAATAGCTCTCTGATTGTTTATTGATAAAAAAAAACGATAATCTCTTTTTGTTATGTTCCTTTTTAAAGGATAAGTTTATTTCATAATAATATAATATAATATAATATGTGGCAGTGAGTATCTATTAGAACATAACATTGAGAATATAATATCGAGAGAGAAAAAGAAAAGAAAAACAAACAATGAGAAAACAAATAACTAATCATGAAGGACTGTTGACCTCTGACATTAACCATTAAAGATGTCAGACCCTTACACTTTTATTAATTATTTAATTGATTAGTTCAGTATAATAGATCGGATGAGATTATTTTCGAATTCTTTTCAATATTTCAATTGTATTTAAGAGAAGAAAAAAAGTGTTTAAACCGACTTTCTTTTTTGTTATTTTGATTATAGATAAAATAAATAAAAATCTTCTGAGAAAAAAAAAAGAAAGAAAGATAGCATTAAATAAAAAACTGTTGACAATCGATTCGTCTATTATCATAGAAATAGATCCGTGTTAATTTCATTATTTTTGTTTTTCTAAAAATTTCTCGTGAAATAAAATAATTAATATAATTGATAATATTATTCTAATAGATATGTTTAATTTATGTTGAATCTTAATTTAAATAAAAATAATATTCAAATATGAAGAAGAAGAAGAAGAAGAAGAAGATAAATTGATTATAATTAATCATACCTTCAATAACTCCACAAAGAAAATAATCTTTTTTCATTTTATTTATTTGTTAGACATCTAAAATAAGTGTAAACTAGTTGTTATTATTCTATATATTTAAGATAAATCTATTATCTTAAATATAATGTTATCTTTAAAGATAAACATATAAGATAAAAAAAGAAAAATGTTATAATTCAAATGAAAATGAAATATTTGTTTGATGAATATTATTCCAAATGTCAATTAAGTTTTGAGCACGAGATGCTCGAATACAAATTGGTTTCAATGTTGAATTAATATGATTATAATAATTAAAAAGAAATTTCCATTTAGATAAAAACCCATATTGATTATTTACAAAATGATTTGATGATAATGATGATGTTGAAAAAAGTTGATTATTTTTAATTAAATTAGTTGACATTGAATAAGCTAAAAGTCCCATATAAATATGATCAAAATAAAATAATCGAGTATATTTTGATGATATATAATATAAACGTGCATTATATCGTGTCATTAAAAAACATTCTGTTGATATATATGGAGGATAAATATCATATGGATAATCAATTAATGATACATACCAACGATCATTTATAAATCTTCGTGGACGAGATTTTTCAATTAATTCACCTGTTATAAATGTTCGTCTTTCATATGTTGTCATTTCTTTATCTTCATCTATATTATATATATATATTAATAATTGATCAATATCAACATAATAATCATCATTAACAAAAAAAACATATTTTCGAAGATCTATATGAGGAGATCGACGAGATTTTGATGTACAATAATCACTTATCCAATGAAGCATCATTATCATTTTATCTTCAAATAAGAAATAAAATAATAAATTTTTCTTTTTTTTTAAATTAAATTATATTTAAAAACTTACATGTACTATAATAATAATAATCAATTCTATCTATTTGTATTATATCTCCATATTTATTTGATTCATCTTCAACACTTGTCTTACGTGCATCTGTACCTAAAAATATTTTTTCAAATGTTTTTTTTTCTTCACACAAAAAAAGTAATGAAATTGAATATGATTATTAAAATAGAAAAATAAAATGAGACTTTGTGATATATATATATATATAATACATGCATAATGAACTAAGATAATCAACGTGAATTAAATAGAATACAAAGCATATTTATTTAATCAAAACTTACGAATTTAGACCAGATTTTTTAAATCTAATTTTAAATTTTCATTTAAATTGAAATAAAAGCAAAAAAAAATGTAAATATTGATGTTACCTAAAACAAATGCTACTTGGATATTTTTATTTGTTAACTGATGTTTAATAGCCCATGTCATTCTAATAGCTTGACGTTTTTGAAAATTTTCTAAATTTGATTTAATTAATATAAGTAAATGTGGATGAATAAGTGTTTCAGGATTAAGTGAACGACCACATAAATATTCATTTTTAATAAGAAATTCATTTGAAAGAATATTATTTGGTGAACCTAATACTTGTTCAACATTTTCTTCAATTTTCGTTACATCAATATGTTTCATATTTAAATGATATTCATCTTCAAAAGATTTTTCATACCATATATAACTATCAAATCCAAATAACATATTTAAATAATAAAGTATTAATATACAAACAATACATTTCATATATAATGATAAATAACATCTACTTCCTCCAAACAATTTATTTAACAAATCATTTTCAACATTATATGAACGATTTACAGATGTTAGTGATCGAGACATTTTGCTTTTTTAAAACTAAACAAATATTTATCATATATACTCATTTGTATTCAAATAACTTGTTTTTCTTCTGTTAGTTTTTTTTGTTTTAGTCTATTCGAATATATATATTTTTTTTTTTCTATAAATATCTTCATTTTACAAATATTTTAAATAGAAGAAAAAAAGAAAATGATTATTGCCGCGTTTTTTTTCTTCTCAAATATTTTTTTTTTCGTCAAGAACAAATCTATTTTAAATAAATATATTTATCTCTATTATTAACATAAATCAGTAAAGCTAAAACTGAATCGATGCTATATTTATATATATAGTGGACGTTAATATAAATAAAAAAGTCTTCAATAAAAACAAATCTTTTATTATATATATATATGTATAGATTGTTATGGCCGAAGTTAGAATTCAGTCCAATTGAGGGGACAAAT
>CAJNSZ010000061.1:63312-122784 GCA_905329745.1 Rotaria sp. Silwood2 | reverse complement strand
GCTGGTTGAGAACAGCTCACCGATTGATGTGTGAAAGTTTTCGTTATGACTGGTCTACACTTCTTTGGTCTTTTTAGAAACTTTATCATATTCATATATATCCATCGACTGTTCCTTTAATTTTTGTTCCTTTAAGTGTATGTGAGAATAGTAGGTCCATAGTTCTTTATTCACACAGGGTATGCACGATGGCATAGTTCCTTTCAGTAGAGGGTTAGCGACGTTTGCGTCGCGTTACTTGTAATGTTTTATTTCGCAATGCACATTTGGAGGAAGGAATGGAAAATTGCTCGAACAATATGTCTCAATAAAAGCGACAATCATGCACCAACTCCAAATCAATTACGTCCTATCTCTATGTTGCCAACATTTAGTAAAATCTATGAACGATTATTTCTCATTAGATTCAATAGCTGGTCATATAAAATGAATATTTTGCCTTCCCAACAATCAGGTGCAAGACCCCATCAAGCAACAATATCCAGAATTAACTGCTTATTGGAACAAATGACCCAATCCCAACGCTACAATTCATTCATTCCGGTTGTTTATATTGATTTTTTGCAAGCATTTGACAAACTCTGGCATCAAGGACTGCTACCAAACCTAAAAAGACTTGATTGTTCTTCATCTTATCTTGTTTGGTTAGCTAATTATTTCTCAAATCGGACTCTGAAAATTGATTATGGTGGAGTGGTATCAACATTAATCAACGTCGAACGAGGAGCTCATCAAGGAAGTTGCCTTGGACCTGTAATGTATGTCATTAGTCATCATGATCTCCCCCAATGCTTTCGTGACCCAACACATGTTCATGCATATGTTGATGATATTGCTATTGCTTATGTACCATCCATTCACCTGAAGTACAAACTCCAAGTCGTCGAAATCGAAGAACGTATTAATAATGATATCTTAATGCTGCGACAATACGCGAACGACTAGTACCAATCTCTCAATTCAATGAAAACTGAGATGGTGGTATATCATAAAACTGTTCAATGTCCAAGACTGAATATCTACTACGATGGAATAAAGATTCTACAGAAGAACAATTTCAAGTACTTGGGCTTTCATCTTGATGCAAAGCTATCGTTTCGTAGTATGATTGATGCACAATTTATAAAATTACGAAAAGCTTATACTATATTAAAATATATCCATCGTCAATTCCCATCATTTATACAATTGAAATTAAAATTTTTTAATACTTATATTTGGCCACACATGTACACGATGTCAACGATCTATTGTCTTTTTTCAATGACTTCCCGTGAACGATTAGCAGCATTCTATAGAAGATGCTCGAGATTAATATATCACCTTTTTCAGTGTCCTACACATGAATTACATGGTCATTTTTATTTACCAACTATCGAAAAAAGATACAAAAAATGTTTGTTAAAACGAATGAAAAATATTCAATTGCACGAATCAAATCTCATCGAGTGTACACTACGATACAAATATTTATTCAACGTGCTCTATAGTCACTGTCGAATTAAAGCGCACATAAAGCCTTTACCGTCAAATCGATCAAGCAAAAGACTTTTATCCTTTCTTGATATTAATTGTCATACCTTTTTCGATAGTTTGTGTGACTTTGTCTTCTGTTAGTTCTCTCATTGACTAGTGTATTCATTCCTTTTAAATAATTTTTACTTTGTCATTTTGTGTGCTGCTTTCTCGATTCCTGAAGATCTAGTTTTAAGACGGTCAGCGCCTCAAGGTGAATTCGTCATATTAAATAAATTAAAGCGCTGGGAAAAAAAAAGAAAAAAAAAAGTGAAACACATTCACAAACAAGCAGCCTGTTGGTTGTTATTAACGAGTAAAAATCGCCTATCAAGTGATCGATTAGACCGGGTTAAAAAATCAGAAGAAAAATGACATCTTTTTTGCTCGAAATAGGTTTTTTGTTGCTCTATTCAGTATTATGGAATATTTTTGTCACTTATTGTTGTTTAAAAACTTAAATTTTCACGTTGTGTGTGTATTTGAAGCAAAACATCTTTACTATTGAAAATAAAGTTCGTTTTTGTGAATAATTACCGGATAATTAAACTAAGTTACAGCATCAAAAAGGTACTGAAAAAGGTGCTGAGAAAGTGCTGAGAAAGTGCTGAGATGCTGGGGGTTGCAAATCTGCACTTTCCCTCTTGACTTTCTTTCTTTCAATTGATAAAATTATTTTGTAAAACAAACTCATTTATTCTCATACAATAATTTTTTTCGTTTTTGTCTCAAAGCACTTATTCAATATTTTTATTTCTCACTAAACTCTTGCCAACAAAATCAAGCCTATCTTTCATTCTTAAAAACATTTACAAAAGGGACTTATTTTTCGATTTTTTCAACTCCTACAAAATTAGAATATTTCATTTACATTTTTTGGATAAATAAAAAACACTAAAAAATATTTTCAAAAAACTAAAAACGTACAAAAAACTAAAATAAATTAAGAAAGTAAATACAAAAAAAAAAGTTTATTCATTTATTCATCTATATATATTTATTTGTTTATTTATTACTTGTTCATTCTTTGCTCTTTTTCTTTACACCATTGTTAATTCGTCATTTACATTTAAAGTCACATCCACACCTCGCAAATGGAATTGTACTTGAAACTCTGTATGGAATGATGTTTGATTGAAGATAATATATATTTTTTCTTGTTTCTCTTTTGTCTTTGGTGCCCTTTATATCCTATTTTTGTTTAAGTTTCGACTAAGTTGATTGCTGAAACTGAAGAAATAAAAATAGCAGGTTGAACTTGTCTTCTTTGTTAAGCGATAGGTCGGTCTGTTTTCACTCGGTCTATTAAATCATGAAAAGCAAATAATTTATATTTATTCGGAAATATGAATTGTAAAAAAAAACATTTAATTTATTTCAAAATTTAAATTACTGATAATTTAGTTTACTGTTAAATTAAACTAAAAGTAAATATTAATTGAGACTCCTAGCCAGTAGTCAACGCTGAAATTTTCAAGGCGATAAACAATGCTCTATACAAATTAATATTTCTGCAATGAGTGATAATAAGACATGTAAGAAAAGATTATTCATGCAAAAGTAGGTTCAACAGAACGTATTTGACTTTGTGCTGTAAGATCAGCAGTTTTTGAAGCACTGATATATGATGACGAGTCGAGATTCTCGTCATTTAGTATTGATTTTTGATAAACTTG
Source organism: Rotaria sp. Silwood2 (assembly GCA_905329745.1). NCBI lineage: Eukaryota > Metazoa > Rotifera > Eurotatoria > Philodinida > Philodinidae > Rotaria > Rotaria sp. Silwood2. The sequence continues at coordinate 119,593 of CAJNSZ010000061.1, read as the reverse complement.
GCTCAATAGAATAGATTGCTAATTATTTTGACCTAGGTCAAATGAGAACCATGATTTTGTATAAAAAAAAATGTTAATTCCAAAGTAGATAAAACAAACTGCACAAACATTTTTTTGCCCTAAGTGAATAAATAACTGTCACATGCTATTGTGTGTTTTTCGTTTTATATTGTGCATGGCCATTTTTATCTCGTTCTTTCATTTTATTTGTCTATGTATAATGCAAAGCAAGCAGTGTAAACACCATACATGAGTGATTAGTAGATTATAATAGCGGACGTCGTTTTAAAATATATGCATGCGTAATAAACAATAACAACGAGCAAAAAAATACTTAAGATTATTTTAACTCTAAAAAAGGACATATTATTAAAAATGGAATTGGTGTGTAGTATGTTGAAAAAAAAACCTATGCATGGTTTTCTTCTTGTTTTTTAAGCAACATAACAGGTAGAAGAATTAACAACGGAAACGACGACTAATAGAAATACGCAGTTTCTGTTGCTTATGAAATAATATGATGGCAAGATTATTATTTGAAATGTTTAGGATGGATTCTCATGAAGAACTGTTCTATGTTCGAAATGTTTGAAGATAGTTAGATGAAATCAAGTATTGCAACTGGAAAGTGTATTTTAAACTCAAAATAAAATTTTTCTTGATGATAACACAAGGTAAAATTATATTTGAAACATGGAGGGATTCAATCACTTCCAATTTAGAAATAAACAACGATGTCGAGTATGAATTTATCCGATAACACCATTGAACCATGTTGAAAGTGTTTGTGATAGTGTGGAACTACTCTGATTGTACTAGGCAGATTCTGTAGAAACTCAGATGTTCGTCATAAATGAAAATTATCACGAATTGAATGAATGACGTTGAGTTTATGATGAAAAAGATTCGTTGCCCACGATTGTCATAGATACTCAGTGTTGTTCTTAGAGATTCAAGCAGGCTTTGTTTACGATGCGTATAATTTATTGAAATAAAAGATAATGAAAAAAGACAAAATCAATAAAATGAGAAAACAGGTTACCATATGATAGGAACAAAAAACCCAACTGGGTATGAATATGAAAAAAAACTAGCTAGTGGATTATGCTGGTTTATATTGTTAATAGATAATAGCAATGTTCGATTTTTATCGTGTATATGTGTTTGTGGTATACATCCTGCAAAGAAAAAAGTACTGAATTGATTCAATACTGGATGATTCGGAAAACGATGTTGGCAAAGACAGATATGCTTATAATGAAATAAATATCAGAACCTTGTCTCAATGAATTATTATCAAAATGCACTTTTCAAACAACATACTTGATTTTTTTATCAAGACTGCATTCAAAAGTTCTTGCCACTTTGAGGAAGTAGTATGAGATCGTCTACAAAGGTTGTCTGATGTCCATTTTAGAGTTAAATGGATGTGGGCATTTTAGAATAACTTTAAACAGAAAAAAGAGAAATGACTCGAGTTTTCAACACTATCTAGAATCGATATTATTGCATCTTTCTATAAAGTTCAGGGTGAATCCATGGGAAACGTACCACTTTATACATGACTTTCTCAGAATCGACTGAAACTTTCAGAGTTTGTAGAGCTCGATGAGCTGATCATTTTGGTAATAAATTATTAAATGTTTGAATATAGACTCTGGCTGAAATAAGCAAAATACGATTTTCGAAATTTCGAGAAAACCATCGTCAAACTGAAAAGTTCTGGTTTTTGCGCGAAGATTTTCTTTTTAATTTTAGGATAAAAAGAAAACATCCTATATATATTCTGATAGCCCGTGTTCAGCTCTATCGAACCACATATGAGGCAAGTTGTTCAGCTTCCAAAATTGAAACTGTTAATGGAAGCCCAATAATTTCACTGCTACGCAAACTTTGTCTTCGAATAAAAAAACTCTTCCGAATTTGGGTGAAGGGTGGTATACTAGGTTTTGTAGAGCGTCGCTCGCTCTATCTTTTAGTATAAAGGGCTGCTCAGCCGATTTCCATTTTCGCTCCTTAGAGAGTCAAGACATTTATCTATTAGCTTTGTTAAGAGTTCTGAGCTCATATTTCAGGAATTTTTTAGTGAAATACTCGATGGATTAGTCTGAAAATTTAAATCCAGATAGGTCTCAACTAGTAGATATATTTTGAAAGTCTAAAAACTGTGGCCAATAAGAAAGTTCCTAACCGTTGTGTGGTGGGGATTTGGGTTTTGGGATNTTTCAACTGAAACTTCAAGTTTCAACTTTCAACTTTCAACTTTCAAGCTTCAACTTTCAAGTCGTTCCGCGATGGGTCCTTTTCTGGGCATTCCGTTCGCAGCATCCTCACCAAGTGCGATGATGTGTGTGTGAGAATGCGGGTTAGTGGTGATTCTGCAAAGTGCTGCTCATTTGAGGCTTGAAACTTGAAACTTGAAACTTGAAACTTGAAACTTGAAACTTGAAACTTCAATTGAATTCAAGTTTCAAATTTGACATATATGATAGATTTGCATAATGTAAAAAGCTTCTGCTGGTTAATAACCTTCTAGTGTCATTTTATTTCAGTTTCTGTATGTGACCTTGCCTGTTTTTTGCACTGTTTAAAAATAACCAGGTCTAAGTTCTACTACTTATGTTTGTTTTTGTCTTTTCCCTGTTTGGTGAGATCTGTTTTTTTTGCATCTGAAATCAATAAGAATGACTTCTTATCAACAATTGCACGAAAAGCGTCCTGTACGTGCTTGTTACAATGCTGTGTCTTTAATTGTGGATGAGTATATGACCATGAATGGAAGGTAAGTGAGCATTATTGTCATTATTAACGTGGGTGTGGAATCATATGATTTCAAATTTAAATCAGCTTTTTATTCTGAAAAAAGAATTGGGTTATTAACTACTGTAATAGCTAAGTTATTCTTGATTGAAGAAAACGTTCACGAATCACTGATTAATTGAGCAAATTAGTAGTGCATGCTGTTAATTATTTTTTAGGATGAGAAAATTTTGCTCGATGAGTAGTGTCAATGTCGTTGCATTTGGTTCCCCATTTGCACGGTGTTCGTTCATCATGACCATTGTTTTCTTTAGGCTTGCTTGCCACTACAAATAGGAGAGTTCTTAAGCATGTAGTCTTCGACATTTTGGTCATGGTCGCTTACCTGCAGGGGCTGGTGTTGGTAGTTTTCCGAAAACGTCTTCACCATGAGAATATTTCTTTCTGTGAGAGAACGATTTATCTGAACATCCCTTTTGTAGACGACATGGAATAAGAAAATCGGGTCGACCTGTATGTCGATAGGAAGCTCGATAGAAAGGATCGTCTAACTTATCGCATGTTTTATCATCTCGACATTTTGAAACTGTATGTGGTTCATGAGTAAGATGAGTTTCTCTCTCGCGACACAGTTCTGAATAAGGACAAGGATGAGAATATTTGGCATTATGATCAGCTGCTTCGTCTGAAAATTGTTTCAGACAATTGACATTATTTGGACAAGGCTTCAACGATCTATCATCATCTCTAACAAAGAAGTTCACTACTCTGGTTAAAATACCTGGATCTGTTGATGGTTTGTCGTCAGGTGTGCTTGACGACGCATTCTGATGAGCATCATGCCGTTTTTGATGGTTGACATCAGAATCTGCTTTGCTCGATTTATTTTCATTTGCAGAAGAAGTATCTTTCTTATAATCTTTATCGAATGTTGGATGCATGCTAAATTGTTTCTCAAAACAGATGATCAAATTTCGAATAGATATTGTGTGCGTACCAGCACTGACATGAATAAATTCCATTCTGCTTAAATCGAGTTGTGATCTACCAAATGTACATGATATTTCCTCATGATTATAAACTCCATTGGGACCTGCATGCGAAAGAACGACCTTTCCTGTTGAACGATGAACTTGTAAACAATATGTCATAAAATCGTTGCTATTACATCCAAGATAGAAAGTATTTGATTTGACTTTGTATAATTTCTTGTTCATAATCATGTCATGCTGAAATAGATGTGCAGCAGCTAAGTACGAAGTGTTTTCATGATAATCATCATCACTTATTGTAGGTTTTGGAGCGATATAACAGATTAAACAGCGAAGATGTGGTTGCTCCTCATTGGGATCGATTTCTTCATTGGATAAAGTTAACATAATATCTCAGTTCATGGCTTTCCAATAAATATAAGTTATATTGTCTTTTGATACGTGATGATTTTCAATACGATATTGTTTATATGCTTGGGAAATCGTCAGAGGTAAAACATAGTGATCATCAAAGCTTGATGAGGGTATGGTGATCACCACACCTTGAATAGGACTCAACAATGGATGAGTAGCATTCTCCTTATACTGATTAATTAATTCTTTAACTACAAAATTTTGATAGTCCACTCGTGATTTCAAATTGGGAGTTGGACCAAATGGTCCCTTTTCATGATTGGCTTCACCATCGTGTGGTACAAGAGTGATACGATGTTTGAAAACAGCATCAATCGCTTTAAGTGCGTTCTCATTGAGACCGCTAAACAAATTTTTTGGAATATAAATATGATCAATGTAATCGAGGGGAATAAGTTGAGGTAAATGTGCTTCAATGTTATGATGTGAATCAATTTTGATCCATTGATCAAGAAGTTCTTGAAGAGTAATATCCATCGTCTTTGATTTTCTATGAAAACTAGTAAGAGCCATTAATTCCAGAGCAGTAGCGTAATCATCTCCTGGTACAGAAGCATGTAACTTTGTTCTGTGATAATGTTTTATTCGTTCAGCTACATCTGTTGGATCATTACCAAGCCATGGTCACCATTTATAAGCATTTCCACTAGCAAACGATGTTGCTGCTTGAACAGAAAGGTTTGCATCAGGATGATGTAAAATCTCACGTTTGAAAACAAGAATAACATCTCCGTAATAATGACCTAAACGTGGTCCTAAGATACTAAAAACAAGTTTATCTGTACCCGAAGCTTTATCTGGTGGATGACCAATACCAGCTGGATCTGAATGAAGTTTAATGGAAGCTTGTGCAATTTCGATAGCTTTTGTATGCAAGGCAATTAGATTATTCTTTGACATTGTTTTTGATAGTTTAATTTCTTTTTTCTTTATGATATGTTCGTAGGTTTCTTTGCTAGAATACGGTGTGGTCCCTTTGGCTACCTCAGCTCCCAGTAAAGTTGGAGGAACTACAGTTGCTGCAGTAAAACCATTGTTTTCGAATTCCAGTGCAACTAGTGCAGTCACATATAGTGTAGCATCCTCTTTACATGTCTTTGTTTTAAGTTCTTCAATACGTCGCATTCGAGTATGATGCAAAACGGAATGAGCAACAAATATCGGATCTTTCAAATGTTCCATATATTCACGACTCATTACATGTCCATGCAGTAGTATTGATTCAAATATAATTGGACTACATCGATGAATGGGTTGTATAGTGCGTATCCAGTTAAGAATCTGCTGAGGAATAGCTCCTGAAGGCAAGGGTTTCCATTTATTTTTTGAAATAAAGTCTTCAATGTTTGCCACATTGTCTTTCTGATTCTGCACAAAATTTGTATTTTCATTCGAACCATAATATTGTACAACACCATCTTCACTGGCCGAAGGATGACGAAGGCTAACTTTATGATCAAATTTTCGAAGATCGCGACATTTATCGCCAAAGGGACATGCTGGCCGAATATCAGGAACATTTGGATGTGTCAAGGAATTTAAGTGTTCTTCGTCATTCAGGTTTCTACATTTGTCTTGATAATGACATAAATGACGGGCAACATGAATAGTTTTAGACAAATGTAATGGCGTGTTATCAGTACAGTTGCGACCATTTTTACACACATGAGCATATTTTATACAATGTTTTTGAGTGACGTCTGAAAGACGTCGAGTGTCTTTTGCTCCTGCTAATTCGATGTAATGAAGACAATCGAGTGGAGATCGTGGGCAAGGATTGGAAAAAGGATGTTCAAATTCTTCTAAATGGTTTCTGTCATGAAACATCACACAGAAGCTTCCTTGAGGGCAACGTGGAGCACAATGACGAAGTTTATTACAATGACTGGCAACTCCTTTTTGATATTCCATGCATTTATGTGCTTTTTCGCAAAGAGGTAAATGATGATATTGTTTCAAATGATCATCCTTCTGATTTTGACATCTACCTTCATCTAGACAGTAGTCTGGATGTTCAAACTGTCGATTATGATTTTCATCATTTATCTGTGGACACACACCACCGTCTCGACATTGATTTTGATGAATGAACGAAGTTGCCCGTCATTTATGTCATTATCANTATCATTTTTTTCAATTAAAGTTAATAGATCAAAGCCAGATATTAGAAAATATTCAATAAATATTGAACGATTTTTTTCAAGAGATTTCATGAACAGTTGCTTTTGCCTATTGATATCTGCCTAAAATAAATCAAGTATTATTTTTAGTCAATACTTTTGATTCTATAGAGATGCCATCGAGTTCTCTATGACATTTTTTAGCTGAGATACGCACATCAATATTATGAAATTTCCTAAAATCTTTTTTTACTATTGCCTATAGGAAAACAGATTTTCGGATTTTCAATCATATTGCTGTATTTTAGCTAAGAAATCTCTTAAAGAACTCAAAGACGTCGTATTTTGTAGAGAATTGTTTGTTCTATTATTATAAACAGTCTAAACAAAATTATATTTATGCGTCATAGATGCTAAAAAACTAAGGTTTGAATTTTCTGTAGACCTTATCTTTGTGTATATGATAATTCGTTTTATTTTCTTATATTCTTGTTGGGAACAATTTCCTCCAGTCAAATCGCTATTCAAGTTCTTTCTCGTGCTTCAATCAGTGGAAACAAATTGAAAACAAACCTTGTCCAATAATTTTGGCACTCATTGTACGTATGTGATAATTTAGTATTTGATTATCGTTAGAAATCAATAAAATATGCTGAAACATAGTAAAGAAAACTTAATGTTGACGCCTACCAAAATCTGAAAATCGTCGAGCAGGATATGAATAGAAAGTCCATAGAATAGAGTATAGAATATGAAAAATTCTTATCCAATCGAACTCTAGTTTATTATCGTTATACTTAGTGCTAGCAAGTGAGTGTTCATTATTAACACGTGTTTACCTGAATGAAGTCTTTTTTATTGTTGATACGTTCATTTTGTCGTGCTTGTAATATTGGTAAAACGCCATCAAAATAATTCCATTCAAGTGCCAAATCTACTAGTTTATCTTCACCTGTACGACGTTGTTGTTCTTGCTCCAATGATTCATTTTTGTCTTTCTGATTATATTCTAATTCAGTTTTCTTTTGTGTAACTATGATATAAAATTTGATCGATGAAAATTCTTATTTGTTGAAATGAATACCTGTAAATATAGCCTTGAAAATCGTTTCAGCTACATTTTTATCACGATGCAAAGAGAAAACATGTAATAGATGACGGTTTTCTTGTGTCAAAATTTTCTGAATTTGTTTTACTGCTGAAGAAACCTCTGAAAAATTGAGATTAGGATAAAATCGCTCAAGAGCTTGTTCAATTTCTTCTGAACTTGGTTTCCTGTTAAAGAAATGACTAATATAAAAACAAATTCAACCTTAAATTTTATTACCAATATTGATTTCGATCAGAATTTGATGTCTGTTCAATGAGCATAGCGAGTACATCGGCTAAACGGCCACTACCCTATACTTAAACGATTGTAATACCTGAATATTCAAGAAGAGTATGGACGACAAACTTGAATCAAAACAATAGGTCGTTTTCCTTCAATATCATGTCTAAGAACTTCAAGGCTATGCACACCTCCTTCGACAATGATTGTTACGGCATAACCTATATATATATTCAATTAATTTTAATGACAGTAGGAAAAGTTTTAAAAAGCTGCATACATGTGTGACCATTATCTGTATCTTTACAGGCTTCCGTAACAAAATGATGACGCTGTGAATCACTGAGATAGTCGTGCAATTTACCACTATCGAATAAAATACAATGTGTATGATTCCGCTCAATTGCTTCTCTATCTTCTCCAACATCTTTTGGAATCTGTCGTTCACATTTTAGTGGTGGATTTATCTATGAAATAAAAACATCATCTGTATTTGACCATTTTTTTTTTACAAATATTCTCATTATTTTACACATGATGCACTTTTAAGTTCAAGACGTGTATTTTCATTTATTGTACCCCACATGGTCATTCCAATACATTTCACTTTATTTGGATATTCTCGTAAAAGAGAATAATGTGAAATGCCTTCACCAACCAATTTGGATACACCATTATTGATACCAGTAGTAAGAATCCATGCATCTAAATAGATCTGTTTGTAAATAAAATAAAATTTAAAACTTAATTATTTACTGGCCATAGTAGCAGCATCAATAACACCTCTTATAAATTCTTTTTCAAGTTGCTCTGTCATTGTAAAATATTTAGCCCCACCATAAACACTTAATATGAGAGCTGGTTTCTGACCTCCACAATCTTCGAGAATTAATTGAAATAAATCTTTCATTGGTAATCGAACATCTAGTCGAAGATATTTACAACCGCTTGGTTGCAATGTTCCAAAAACATTGACAGGTACTGCAACAGAATGTTTGTTACCTTCGAGAAATTCATTTGGATGTTTGAATTTAGTATTTCCTCTCTTTGCCTCCGCAGTTTCTAGAGAATCACCAGTTGAACTATGAAGACGAATCATACGACCACAAGGACATAACTGATCTTGAATATTATCAGGACTAATTGATTTAATATTGTAGATACAACATGTGCGTGATTTGAACTTACAGTTTCCACTACGTTTAATAATAAGATCTACCCATGATTGTGTGTTTTCATCCATTATTATCTAAAATTTTCAGCAAATATTTCTTTTATTGATTATTTATATTCAAGTTTAACAGACGAAAAAAGATCTTCTATATTTTACAATGTCATTATTCAAATCACAATATATGGTACTATATACACATAAGTAGGATTTACTAGTCAATTGATTTCGTAGCGAACTCGTGATTTTGATAAAGGAAAAAGAGTGATTATATGTAAAATGTAAGGTTTCTGAAGTTCATCCGAAGTAGTATGAAGCCAATTTTTGTTCGATTTTCCTGTGAACAATCGAAAAAATGTCGGAAGAGAGTGACCGTGCATTTGTCTTACACACCTCCTCACACCTAAATCCATCGTTGAACAGATTAAGAATAGTTTTTTGAAGAATCATACTTCACCAAACATCATTATGATAATCATCTTCATCGTTTGTACCAGTGTTTTTTTTTTGTATAAGAAAAGTATGATAAGGGTTTCAAAATTTACTCATGTACTGTTGTCCTCAGCTACGTATTTTACTTTGTTTGGAAGGGAAATTTTGAAAAGATACTGAACCATATCGAGATTATTTTTCAAAAAGGACATACATACTCATCAAATTTAATAGTCAAAATAAGTTGATATCAATAGAATAAAACCTCTTTATAGTGAACATCCTGTGGACTTTTGTAACATTTTTATTATAGGGAAGTTTTTATTATAGAAAAGTTAATTCATTTTCAAAAATAAAGTTTTTTGAAAAAACATACACTTTTTCAACATGTTTGGAAAGTGTCAGTTCTCTTGTCATATATTTTTAACTTTAAAAATAGAAAAAAACCTATTGTGAAAGTAATCTTTGACAGAGTTCTGTCTTATCTCATTCAAATTCGATAAATGCCAGTTATATGCAATTTGAGATGAAAGATAAGAGTATACTGCTATGGTAAAAGAATAAATACGAAAAAATGAAATAGGGTTGGGTGTATGGGTGTACCGAGACTAACACCCTAACGAAAACTCATACTCCACACTTGCAGGATCGTGAAAAATGTCTACTATTACAAATCTTACTGCATATGATGTAACCTATCATCAATTCTAATAACTCAAACGACCATTTTTTAACGAAAACTACATAGAGTACACAAAAGATATATTTACAATACCTACCTTTTTGGATGAAAAAAGCAGCAATGTGCAATTAGAAACAAATTTATCATTTTTGATATCCCATCTACTACACTGATGACTTTAAAATCATAAATATTAATTTTTGCAATCATAAATAGTGTTTGAGCATGTCCTAGGATCTCCTAATATGGATTCTATAGTAAAAAAATCTTAATTTTCTCTACATTTTTGATTGAAATGTGACCATTTATGACTGCCTAAATCTACATTTATGATATCCATTGATAAATATGCAGTGGTATGATCATTTGTTCCTTAATTTTATTCTTAAGACCATAGATATAGAGTTCTAGAGTCATAAACGTAGATGCGATATCAAAAATAGTGAATTTTTTCGAGCTACACATGCCTTAAAAAAAAGTTATTAAATTCTTAAAAAGTAGTTATTTAGAAGTCTGTTTTATTCTTATCAGACAAAAATGTTTGTCAATAAAGCACTTGTCATAAAGATATTCGTTTATTGAGAAACATTATCTAAGAAGAACAAGAACGCAAAAGAAAGTGGTGCACGATTGTCCTTGCGAAAGTCCAATGCACTTCATATTTCTTTTATATGAAATAATACGTTGACATTATGCTTTGGATGAGATAAGTTCATGACTTAAATAAATTATATAATAATTCAGATTTATATAACTTCTGCAATCAAGTTTTCACACGGTTTCTACTAGCAATTCTATTACTTAATCCATTATTAAGGGTCAGCGTTTGGAAGAACTCACCACAGTCTACCAAGGACTACACGAGTGCACCACTATTAACAATGGTGAGAATGCACTCATGCTCATTTTAGGATAAGATTTAATTCCTGCAGTTCAAACGCTCGAAACCTTATTACTAAGAGCTAAAGAGGAAGACAAATGCAGGATGCAATAAGCATCAAATGAATGAATCATGTATAACAATAAAGCTATCATTTTATGAGCTTTCATCTTTCGCACCTTCAGATGTATGGAATAATACTATGGCGAGAGACTGGAATAATTTTGTTCGATAAACAACAGTATTAAATTCGTTTCTAATATCTCCGATGCATCCTTCATTAAAAATCGTTGTTCATTCTTCTTTTTTTATTTAAGATATGATTTCTGTTTTCCAAAAGAAATGAAAGTGGATCAAATCCAGTGGTAGTACTGGGTGTGGATGTGTTGATGTGGAACTTCTCTCCTTCGAACCCACACTCTATGGATAAGTTTCTTATCGTTTGTGCTTAATATCTGTACTATAGAGCTCTGATGAAAATTTCTATTTCTATAAATAACATGAAACGTCGGCGAATTAACTGTGCATTTATTTTGATTGATTAGTCTATTGAACGTATTATTTATATTTCAAACTATTTAGACTTAGCCGACTATTGACAAGCAACGGTTGAGATTAGCAGATTTAACTTATCTTTTCTTCAGGAGATCGAATGGTTTGCTTTGCTTTTAGTTTCATATGAATACTTGGAACTGCATCGCAATTTTCAACATGATGCTACTGACAGTTATTCGTCGCTCCATTCCATCAAACATAAGTCTACCTTTTCCGTCGTATGCTCATTCATCTTTTCTTTGATGTATGTCTATTGACGAAACACGAATCAATAAGAAAACAAACGAAATTCTAAATCACAATCGTCATACATTTCTTGTTGCCTTCACTAATTGTTATGCTGATCACATTGACTTTTCTTTACTACCAAATTAATCTAAATCTTTTTTATGGATATGTGTATCAGAGATCAGTTATGAAAACTTACCATGAAAAGATGAAGAAAGAGACACATAAATTTACTAGAATCAGCAATAAATGCTGACACGTAGCAATGCTTCATATAAAGGTTAGAATTAGAGAAAAAATGAAAATGAAACATATGATTGACAATTATTTCATTGTGACCTCGGTTTTTCGCTCTCAAACAATGGATAAACGTTTATTGTGTGAACTGGGTAACACACTTCGCATAGTGTGACTTGAAATATAACATATCTTTCACATTCTGTGGAAAAGCTGGTGACAATGTCCGATACAAATAGAAAGAAGTGCGAGAGTCTGTCTATATAAGTTAAAATCTGTGTGATACAAAGGCGAAAGTAGTATGTGGCTGTTGCCATTAAAGAATCTCTATGGAAAAGCACACCATAAAGATTCATAATTGTGCCTGGTATGATAGAGATGACAATAATGGTCGTTTGAGTTAAAATCAATCAAGTTACTTGTCAATTAAGATTATTTATGTTTTTATTTACAATTTGATGCTCACGAGTATGTCGAAGATTGCGCCAGGTGAAAAAAGTAATACTGGTGAGCAAACACCAACAATTGAATAAAAATAGAATACAATGTGAATAAATCCAACATTAGCATAGTCGCATACTTCATTGGCAGAAATTATATAGCAGAAAACACCGAAAGTAGCGTCGGCGCAATTGGACAAGAAAACAGTCATAGAAAATAAAAATGGAATCATGTTCAATGTCATCCATTCTCGTTTAACAGTTGATCGGCATGTATGTAAATAGCGATCAATAGCAAGCAAATATAAACTCAAGAGAGACAATACACTATCCCTAGTATAGAGAAAGATAAGACAGATGATCGCTAGTTACTCACCAAAGGAGGCTTCAGCTAGAAATAATGAACTTAGAAGCATCTGATTTTTTTTAGATCAATGAACGTTATAATAGCCAGCCAAAAAAATCACGTAAATATAGAGATATTGAGAAATAACGAAGAGTTGTTCAGGATTCGCGTATTATGAGTAGAGAAAAAAAAATTTTTTATATGTTTTCGAAAGAAACAAAACAATATGAGCTATGTCTTGTTAATATTGCAGAATAAATATTATTTGACATTGCTTCACGCTCTCATAATTTATGGCGGCCGTGCTCATAAAAAATTAAGATTAAAAGCACAATTCAATGCATTAGTGTTTTTGTACATTAAAATCACATAAACTAGCTCGATAAGTTTTATCTTGTATCGGCTCGATAAAAGATACATCGTTTGGAAGACCACAATAAACTGAGTATTATAGTTAAATATTTCATAGAAGTGTGCATTCAAGTCTCTTCAGCAAGAAGTGTCATAGTATATGATGTACAAATGCTTTTAAAAAATAATTATAATCGGAATATTTATTTTGTCAAGATGGATCATTCGAACAATAAAAACGATTTAAGAAGCATGCGCTCTAAAAACAAATCTTCATGATGTCAAATATTATTCCAAAATTAATATGCAAACATGTATTTAGAAAATCGAAGAAAATATTTTTCTTTATTTCGAACTGTTTGTAGTCATGCATTTTTGATAAGGGATGTGAGTGTGGGAACCATTGTTCTTTTCGCCCACAGCTACACATCTACATACGTAATGTATTTGCCGTTTATTTCAGCATCATTTATTGTTCGATAGAACTGTTTTATCACTTTGCTATTGCTCTTATTATCATCAACAGTTGCAGTAACACGAAGGGTACCACCATAAGGTGTGCTCTGCTCAACACATGGGTGCAATAACCGAAAGGAAAAGAAAAGAACAGAAAATGTTTTTTTTCTTGAGCTGTACAACGACGGAAAGAAAAGAGGAACAAAGAATTAAACAGTTAGTTCTCGTCGACCACCAAGAGTAAGCATTCTACTAAATGTGACGATGCAAAAAGACACATACAAGAACAAAGAAATAATATAATAGTCAAACTCATTGCACTCAAAAGTGTTGTAATAGGTAACACAACGTATATGAACGTTGTACTCATTAGTTTTTCTCTGCTTGTTAGACGACATTGCTTTTTTTCTATCCGCACAAGAAGAATCTTATGTCTAAAGTGCATATTCGAAAACTATGTAATTTGATCGTTTTTTTCTTCCGTCGAATGTAACATTATCAAGAATAATTTGAAAAAAAATCAAATTATATCATCTTGGAGCGTGCACTAGCGGAATACAATTTTTTTTGTACAAGCAGAAAAGAGCAATGCTGTCTACAAGCGAAAAAAAAAATTAATAAATACAACATTCATATATATTTCGTTGTCTATTACGATACTTTTCAATGCAACGCATTTGATTACTACATTATTTGTCTGTCCTTGTATGTGCCCTTTTGCATCGTCGCGTGTTATAGAACTTCTACTCCTGGTGATCGACGAGAAATTACTATTTAATTTTTTTCTTCTTCTTTTCTTTCTGTCGTTGTACAAGACAAGAACAAAATTATTTTCTGTTCTTTTCTTTTCCTTTCGACTATCGCATTCAAATATTGAGAAGAGCATATCTTATGGTGGTACCCTTGGTGATGGTGATGTTAGTAGTCATTTCATTCAAGGCCAACTTTGGTTTGTGTAATGGTTACTCGCCAGTATCGTCTGGCAACTCCGATTCTTGATGATAAAAACAGCAATAGCAAGGTGAGAAAACAGTTCTGTCGAACAGTACATGATGCTAAAATAAATATAAATACAGTACCTTTGATCGATTTGGAAGAAACTAAGGAAATCTCTAACTTGTCTTCTTCCATGCCTCGTTGGTGGCTTGTTATACCTTGTTTATTGTTAATCACGTTAGCTTCCGCACCTGATACTCTACTCATAAATGATTTTATCGTGCGTCGCTACGAACGCCGCTATGGACTGGACACTTCTGGAAAAGGTCAACGAACTGCATGTCATCTTCAATCGTCGACTTCGACCCCCGGCTATTGGTACCTTCAGCAGTATTCTCTTGACGGAGCTGATTACGATATCGTGCAGAAGGCTGCCGCGAAATTTAATATTAGAAACTCCTTTGCTACACTTATTCCCTCAATATTCGCCATTATTCTACTAGGTTCGAACTGTGATACCATCGGTCGACGTCCATTGCTTTTCTTACCATTCATCGGTAAAGTGGTTCGATATTTGCTTATGTTAACTATCATTGCTCGTGATCTCTCTGATGAATGGTTACTGGTTGGTCATGCATGTGAAGCCTTATTTGGCTCGGCTGGCATCGTCATGTTGAGTGCTTTAGCTTTCATTACTGACTGTACACACGGGTCAGAAAGGACTCGACCATTTTTAATAGCCGAAGTGATCATTCTAGTCGCACGCGTCATCCCAGTCCTTGCCGTTGGTTTATGGTTACAACGTTTTCTGTACATTATTCCGACAAGCGTCTGTCTTGGTTTCAGTGTCATCGGAATGCTCTACGTGCTGTTCATACAACCTGAATCCGTACAAAGTGTGTGAGTTATTTCAGAGGCTACCTTTTATTTCAATTTTGTCCATATTTTTCGAATTTCTTCGCATTTATGTCTCTTTTTTTTGCTGAAAGCCATCCGTAAGACTCAAAAAATTATAGTTCTTGCCAGAGAAAATGTTGAAGAGCCCTGGTTTAATTTCTACTTCAGGTCAATAATATTAGGGCTAATAACTTTTGATTTGAATGAAAAAAAAATCGATAGATCCTATTCAAGTTTTAAATAGTACCAATTTAGAGAGAATTCACTTCTTTTTCGGGTTACGATTGAGTTACATGAATATTAATTATTAAAGGAATTCAATAAAATCATGCTTGTGTAAAAGTACTACTTGATGTGAATTGGAAAATAAACAAATATACCGTACGACAACATGAAAAATCGTATTTTTTTCTAGTTCTGCATAATCTGTCATAAATCAACAAATACACATTTAAGTCGCACTTCTAGACAACTGGATGTTGAGAATAAAAGACACTTAAGTTTTACACAAGAGGTACTTATTTTGAAGGTGAACTCATTAGACTACTAAAAGACAATAGTTTGTTGTCATCTAAACAACCATGGCGAGGCTGAAAGGCATTTTGAAGTGTAATCATTGAAATTTGAAGCCTATTTTCATCTGAAAAGAACCCGAATGTGAAAATAGCCAGAAGTACATGAGTGAGTGGTCTTGAGAAAATGTTTCTCAAAACCATTCGTGTTCTTTTGTTTTGTTAAAAACACTTCACTCGTTACATAAGACTTTTTTTTCTTTTCCATAACTCTGAATTTTAATCAAATCGAAGCAAAATCGCTGATGTATGCATATGAAGAATCGTATCTGAATGTTCGAACTTCTACATAGATTTGAATTTGTTTCGTTGATAATTTTAGATGTGGATACATTAAACGAAATTTACCGACTAACTCGTTTTTTGAAGAGATTTATTCCGTTGTAATTCAGCTTTATATGGTGAAGACTATCAATGTAGATTTTCGAGATCAACCTGGTTAGTTAAGAATGATGTTAAATGACTTTAGAAAATGAATTTCATTAAGCGATTTTCTAAAAAAACTTTCGATAGGATACTGATGTTGAAGCGTTATTAAATCAAATTTTCTAAGTTCTTAGTATCTCCAACGTTGTAATCCATAAACGACTAGATCTTACAATTTGTGGCCTTTTCTGTAAATATTTGTTTCATCATATCAGTCATTCAAATAGATCTTTGTGGTTCCTGGAAATTTCGGAAGAGAAAAAGCAACGCTTTTATTTTTCCTGTTTCAAGATATGTTCAGATCCTTATTATTTCTAGCCGGAATGAGTCTATTATCAAGCAAATGGCACGTATTCGCCTGAAACCAATAATTCGTTGCATCCAGGTATTTCTTATCAAACGTCCTGGCTGCAATCAACAACACCTAATACTGATCAGCGTTGTTAACATTCTTCTTTTACTTATGTTGTTCGGTTATATGGCCGTGTTTGCCCTTTTTGCCTACGGGCGTCCATTTTGTATGGATGCACTCCATGTTGGTTTGCTAGCAACAACTCATGCAATCAGCGCCTGTGTGCTCACTCTGCTAATCAGTTTGTTCAAAGAGCAGCACTTGGACAAGACCTATTTCTTACCCATCATAGGTTTACTTGCTCTTGTCACTGATCTTGTTCTCTTCGGATTGGCCAGATGGGCCTGGTTACTCTACATCGGTTTGTTTATTCAATAAATTTCATGTTTCATTGACAAAATTAGATCTATTTGGTTTTAGCTGCATCTATTGGAAGTTTGTTTTTTGTTACGATGCCAATACTAAGATCCAAATTGAGCAGACTCGTAGAACCCAGCGAATATGCTATTGTTTTCATCGCTGCGGCCTTAATTGAAGCTGGTGGTGATAAGGCAATTGATGCCACGTCGAATGCCATCTACAATGCATCGGTTCGCTTCTGGCCTGGACTGGTCTTTTTTGTTCTCGCTCTTCTAGGTCTCTTTCCTTTGTTTATCATGAGGTGAGTGCATGTGTTAAACTGTAATAGATCTTTCTTTGATGTTCTCTTTCTACTTTGTAGTTATTTGGCATATTCTGAAAAGAAAACAGTATCAATGATGGCAATAGATAACAATGTGAAAGCTTGATAGTGATTCTTTGGAAACACTTCAAGAAGATATCTAATAAGCCAAAAACATGCAACTGTGCAAATTTTTTTCTTCATGTCGAAACAGAATTAATATCATATTTTACTAATTCAAAAGAATTTTTAAGCTCTTAAGTGTTAAATTTTCAGTTTTTGAAACTAAAGAATAAACTTTTCATAATTTTATTTTTTTAAATTCGAAGAAGTTTAGCAATAATACGAAAACCTTATGGATAAATGTTTCATTATTCTATATAAATAAACTAGAAGTCATTCTATAAAGTCAATCGATAAAAAGATTAATTACAACGACAATGTTTTCGAGCTTCGAACTTTCGTTCAAAGTCTCCATCTGGAATGGTACACAAACAACATGAATCAAAACAAAGTATAACAGTATTAATCGTACATTCTCACCTCGATTTATGTCTTGTTCGTTTAAGTATAACATCGAGATAATTGCAAACGTAACGCTGCTTTGGTATGCATTTATACACATGTGAATGTGAATGAACAATAGACATCCACACTTCTTGTGGATTCTCTTGCCATTATAACATCTTTAGAGTGAACAGATATGCAACGATTTTGAAACCCTCTTTCTGCTGTGTATAATCTGTTTCTTGTGCACTACGAGTAGATACTTACATTTTATGTATAAGAGTTATTCATATAGATAAAGATACATCTGCGTTCAATGAATGATTCGATAAATGTGAACATCTCATAACATCGGATGATAATGGATAAGATGATGGCGCTGATAGTGATGATCGTATGCCAACAAGGTCATGGCGGAAAATAACGAAAGCAATGAAAATGATAAGAAAAGTCCATTCATTAGCAATAACACAGCAAGCAAGATAACATCGATTAATTAATGAATTAGAATCGGAATTAACTGATATTTATTTTAATTAAAAAGCGAAAAGACGTGGCAGTAGAGCATCTCTTTTAAAAGAATTAAATTTTTTTTCATTGAAAGGCCTGTTAATCATAATTCTTTAGATAAAAATATATGAACAAGATTATTAATAAGTACACTTTTATCTAACGAGGAAACATATTCAATTGTCGAACGCCATTCAACCCCATCTTTTGGCTGTGAATACAGCTCAGTGAAATCAAGAAAGCCCTAACAGAATTCGTGCTCATGGCATGCTTGGAAAAAGATCCCATTGCGATGTAAGTGTAAGAAAATGGATTTTTTTTTGTAACGTTCTCCTAATTTTTTTCTTCTTTTCTCCGAGAAGGTGAGGATTCAAATTTTGAACATAGAGTTTTCATTTGATACTACGAGATTGATTCATAATCAGCCAAAAAATGAGGGTGTAGGTGCGGTTGTTCCTTAGTTTTAGCGATACCCACACCTGATATTACATTTTCTTACACCAATGTGGCAATGAGATATCTTTTCAGGTACACCATTGATATAAAATCTTTTAGAGTCTTCTTAGTCTCGCTGAGTACTACTCACAGTCAAAAGATAGGATCGAACGGTGTCCAACAGGTGAATATATTTCCTGGTAAGACTAATGAATAAGCTGGTATTCTGAAATTTTTTCTTCATTTAGCAGCAAATTATGCGCCAACTATCTAAACTGAATATTTTCGTATAGTGAACGCTTTTCAATGGTCCCGATGGTGCTCATAATAGAGAGATTTTACTGTATCTGTTTAATTTTTTTTTCATCAAGTACAAGGATCAAGAAAAATAGAATGAGCAAATGTTACTATTTATTGTGTCATGAATCAAAGTTTCTTTTTCGATGTAGGAAAACGAGTAACTGCCATGAGTTCAATGATAGGAGACGATAAAGGATTACAGCAACAAGAATTTTCAACGCAACGATCTGTTTACATTGGTGCACAAAAAAAAAGATAATTCATCGAGAAAGAATGAGAAAGAGAAAGATTCACTTGTTTCTATGCTACATGCATGTTCTTTTGTCTTCAACAGGAGACGAGGAAAGAAGGACTGAAGTTGTCTGTTGCAATTTATCCTTTTTCTTCAACGAGACGAATCGGTTACTATGTAAAAATTATTTGACATGCTTTGCGTAAGTGATTTTCACACGATACTTCAGGTCACTTTAATTCCCATATATGAATAGGGGAAATGGTCATCGAGTAAACTTAGTTTGAGTCCTGAACATCGGACTTGACTCTAATTATTCAATGAATAACCACAAATCTTTTATATCTAATTTTATTTTTCATAATGGCATATGATCTTCATGTAATTTCAAAAAGAAAAAGAACCAAAAATACATGCTCGCTGTTTGTTTTTGATGAGTGGAAGAATCAAAATATAAACTTATTGTTAAATGTGTCACATTCGAAAGCGTTTTATACTTACAGTTATATTTTTTATAGGAAAATATACGCTCGTCATTTTCATCTCCACTTTCGCCAGTATCATCACTTTTAATTATGAATGAAACTTAATTAGAGATAACAAATAATGAAATAGAGAATATTCTGTTACAAAAATAACAGATGTTGATTGAAAAAGAAAAGTGAGAAGAAATCAGTAAGTATTTCTGCAATAAATATTTGATAACTTGTTGAATAGTTGATGTCTTTATCAAGCACTTGATGTTTTAAGATTATTCAAATATTATTCTGTGAATATTCAAGCTAATAATAAAATATATCCAGATGTCATAATCAACATATGTACATTCCTTAACTGAAGAGACTTTTGCCATGTCTTTAATATTTCTTTTATTTATGTGATGAAAAATCACTATTAACATGTTCTAAATTGTTGATTATTGTCTTTTGTATCTATTTTTCATTTGTATCCACTTGAAAGAAGGTGTGATCATTTGATAAATGGAATCTTTCTAATCCATCAACTTATTTTTCATTATATAGTTCATATGACAAAAAATAAAGTAAACTGGAGATTCTTCCACATAAACAGAATTTTTTCTTCAACATTTCGAGACATATATGCAATGTTGTTTAATAGAAGAAAAGAAAGCTAAGCTGTTTCTTAAAGACATATCTAATTGTTTTTACTAATAAGCTCTCTATGCTTCAATATCAGTAACTGATTTCGTTAAGATATAATACTGTTTAGACAAAAAAAAAAGAACGATTTAGATCGTCAATAACATTAAACAATCTCACAATTTAGTATGTCTAGTTTTTTTTTTCTTGTATTCGTTTAGCTTATTTTCGATTCATATGTACAGGATGATATGGTTTTAACTATCAACATGGTTTGTTTAATTGAGTCTCAGATAGGAGCATACAAAGTATACACTTTTGTCAGTATGAAATAATGTGGAGATTCTTTTCTTTGTTTCGCTTATTTCGATCTAGATAATGACGTAGTAATAAATGCCTGACATGGAAATAGGTAAAAAATATTCCTTTATTACTTCTTGTTTTAATACCACTATTTTTATATTTTTACCATATTCGAAAAAAGAAGAAAGTAATCAACTACTTCACAACAAACCTCGTCTACTAAGTATAAATAAAACTGACAACATCATTAATTTCATCATCATTTTTGGTAAGTAAATTTTTCTTTCTATTCATATCAGTAGTTCTCATATTCTTTTAAATTACTGATTAAATTCGTCTTGTTTAGTAGACTGTTTTTGAAGTAATAATTGAAAGACTGGATGGTTTTGAACTATTCAATAAAAGACGTATTTTTTATTTCAATCTTAAGTCGAAAAGTATGAACTTTTTTTTGTACAATATCTCACTGTTTTCATTATCTCATTTTATGTTGATCTTAGAAAAACAAACAATTATTCATACTTAGAACGTTCTTTTTAAACAGTATATATGCAAATTGCTTTAAAGAAAAGTTGTTAAACTATTTCGGAAATGCGAAGAATTTATTTGCGTATTGAAACGTTTCTTCTCGTTATAAAACATGTTCAAATTATACTAGCGTCAGAATAGATGAATAGCTATATGTCTATAGCATATATATTGCCTAGTTGTTAACAAGTAAGAAAATGCATATAGTTTAAATCTATATCAATTAATCACATAATGTTCAGAAGATTATCCTTCGATTGATCCATTATAATTTTTCTCAACTCTTCTTTCTCTAAGGACAAGAACGCATAAGAACACGATTTGATCCATCAGAATTTTTCAGACTTGGTCTATAACAATCATACACAGGATAAAGATACTTTGATTGGTGTATACGTTGATATCAGGTTTGAGGTATATTTGAGGACTTTCTACTTTAGAATTCAGAAAAGTTCTATTGAGAAAGTAGACTCATGATATTATAGGATGGATTTGGATGTAGTTTGATGGCATTCTCAATAATTCGTCACCAAGTGAATTTCAAGAATATAAAAACCTTAAATAAAATTATTAAGGAAACAGAAGACTTTCAGTATAAATCCTGAGGCATTAAACAAGTGAAACACTATAAATTCGTTCCACTCGTTACGATGAGCACTATGTATATCGATCTTATTACCCATGAGAATCAGATAGAATAGTGTATCGTAATATCTACTACGATTTGTGACACGTAGGGATATTTTATATTCTTGTTATATACCTGAGCACTCATTTACAATCACGCTTCACAAAACGCGTCATTACACCAGATTGAGAATTGTTTTAAAACGTATTTCAGAGAGACACACACACATAGACAGACTCATGAATACAGGTTTGGGTATGGACGCCAATGTAGGTCGGTGAGCGAAGAGAACAATTACATCCATAAGAAAGCATTGAAGATTTTAAAAAATCAATGAAAACGACTGAAAACTTAATCAAGAACTTTCATGAGCTATTGATATTATATCTATTAATTATTAATTAGCCAAAAAAACTTGGTTTGTTTTCTAACAAATGACTTGTGACATATATGCTTAAATATGCATTAAATTTATCATTCTACTTTCTACAGTATAGAAATCGTTTTTTTCGATAAATTTGACATGCCGATTAATTCGAAAGTTGTATATATAATCTGATGAACGATAAATCTAGTCTGTGGATACACTTCGCGCCATGAGCTTAGTCTGTGNAATAATGACAATTTTTTCGATAACTCAGCCATTTCTTGACGGATCCTGCTCATCTTCGAACTCGACCGAGACATTGTTAAGACTGAACTGTGTAGAAAATTTCATCGCGATTGGACTCTCCTTTCAAAAGTTATCGTGTTAACGGCCGGCCGGACGGACACACTGACCGATTCTAGAGTGTACTCACTTTTTGAGTACACAAAAATTTAAAAGTGATGCCTTCATTATTTTTTGTTGCCTGTTAAGGTCTCGATATTTTGCATCTTTCGTTATCAAAAATCAATCCAAGACACGAGAAGAAAAGAATTAAAGTGTTTGATTTAAAAAGCTGCACGATTTTTCCAAAGAAAAATCTTTAATTTTGCATACTCTCAAAAAGGTATAAGTTTGGGCCTTACTTGATGTATACCCACACCGTGCTAATTCTCACCTGCAAGTATAATCTGTTCACTCAAACTGAATTTTATAAGAGTAATTACCGATCAATTCTGCAATAGTATTTTTAGTTATTGAACGATTGCATCCATCTCTCAAAGAAGAGTAATACTGTATTGTGCGTCAAACTTAATGTGTTTACTGTTGTAATGAACAAAAAACAATTAACACATTGTTGAAACTTCATATTGTTTTCAAGTGTTTTTATTTTTTTTATTCTGTTTTTAAGTAATTCTAATTTTCATAGAAGAATGCACATGTTTAAAGAAGAAAAATGATGGCTTTTTTGATTGGTTGACGCAAATCAAACTTGAATTTTCCTTTTCTTGTTTTTTTTTCTAAAAAGTATCATGAAACTGAGAAAAATATATCACCCTAGATGGTTTTCTTTCTTTCAAGTATTTCAATTGAAACAACAAAAAACGTCAGTTATAATACTTTCTACCTGAATTTGTTTGACAAGTTTCTGAGCAATGACGCTTCTATGGCGCAGTCAATGAGACATTAGTGCGAGATTATACAAGTGAGTATTTGTGATGGCTTTTTTCGTCTTCGATTTAAGGTTAACCCATCATCTCACCCTTATTTCGTAAAATATATCATGTTATCGTCTGCATCAGTATAAACAGTAGTGGATACTGTACCATCTGTCGTGTATAAAATATCTGCATGAACGAGTTGCTTACGTAAAATAAAACTACTAGAAAATCTCGATTCAAGCTGACCATCATGATATAGAGCAGTAACAAACACAGAAAACTTCAGCATTACATGTATGATTTAGAATTTACATTTTTACCGTCTCTCCTAAATCGTCTTCTTAAACATCACTAAAGCATGTTATCAAGTTAACGAAAAAACCGATGTACTATCACTAGGAGGCAACGTGTTATTTTTTCACTTTTTCTACAATTACGAACAGATAACAAACGATTAATTTTTATGATATCTTCTTTTCTAAACATATGAGCTGATGACATATGGCCTAATTTTCAAAGTTATCCAGGTCGAAGATTCCAGTGATCATATCTCGCAGAATCCTGCAGGAACATGCGGAAAAACATCGAAAGTCGCCGGAACAAGGTGGCAGAATTCCTGTCGGAAATTTTTCGGATTTGTTCCAGTGGCTTCCGAACAGATTCCTGCAGAAAATGAGAGGAAGTTGACCGGAAGTCACGGGAAAAAATTGAAAAATTTTTCGAGTGGGATACTGCTACCCTGCTTCGGCGACTTCCGATGTTTTTCTGCCGGAACCTACCCGTACTTTTCGACTTGAGTTTGTACAGTAGAAAACCATTCAGAAGTTCGGATGACTTTTCCGGTTTGAAAACAAAATAATCAGTTCTGTGAGATAGTGAATCCACTATGATACATTATTTACCACTTCATGAAAAATATTTTAAAAAGTCGTTCTGATAATCGATATTATCGGACAAATATCTTCATGGCTGCTACTGATCAAATCTCTAAAGAAATACTTTAAAAAGAAATTTGAAATCTTTGTTCAAAGAACTGACGATAAACGATTGACGCATTTTATATATGAATAGATATATTTGGACAAATACAAACCATGTCCATTTACGTCGATTTCTACTCGCTTCTTCGTTTTTTTAAAACCTCCCTACGACAATTAAATCTATTCAACAGTGGCTCTCAAGATGAGCATATTCTCGCGAATGAACGTCGATCAACTCGATTGTATCTTGTCCTTCTCATTGCATCCATAACTCTTCTCACCTTTTATTATTCTCTCACTTCCACAACAGTAGTAATCGTAATCGAATCTCCATCATTCGACAAGTATCTGACTCTGTTGCGACACTCATCTTTACAGTGTCCTTGTTCAACGCTGGCAGTCAGGTATGAGCAATTCGTACAAATTGAACCTATTTACCATGAAGTCTGTCAAAGTGATTTTGTTTCTGATGAATGGATCAATCATCTATTCATTCTCTACCAAGAATACTGGAGTGATTCAAATCTGTCGGATTTCTTTCGAATTGCCGTATTTCAGTTTGTAACAGTTCGATCAATATGTCAAATGGCTCGAGAAACTATTACACAAGATATACAACTATTTCAAAGGACTAAATTTATTCAGTCACTGTTAGTTTCACAGGAACTGTTTCAAATTCAAATTGATTCAATTTTTACGATTTTCATCGAATCACTGCATAAGAGTGTTTTGAGAACACTGCGCTTCATGCAAGATATCACAGCACAATCTATGTTGTTCACAGGTGCCTCAGTAACTAGTCTTCAACCACAATACAGCAGTATTGTTAATGTCAACAAACCTGGACTTCCTCATTACGGCATTCAGTACATTTTTTCCAACGAGTCTAATTGCACCTGTTCAAGTTCGACGGCTACGACATGCATGGGTCAGGCAACCTATAACGGAAAAGTTGTATCCAATTTCCAGACTGGTTGTTATATGTTGAGTACACTACTTAAATCGACACTGGAAGTATTCTACAATCAAACATTTGTCAATATGCTGACAAATTCATCAAACACATTCAAGAGTCTGAATTCATCGAAATCTAATGAAACAATTGAAACTCTACTCGGCCAACTGTTTGTGATTCATTGGTCAAAAAACGTATCTTTCCCACAATATTTCAATCGTTGTGCTCCAGAATCATGTCAATATACAGTGAAGAAACATCATGATTCCTTCGATATTGTGACATTATTGATTAGTCTCTTCGGTGGATTGTCCTCGGTACTGACAATCACCGTACCTTTGTTGGTTACAACGATATGGCCAGCTATTTGGATTTTTATTTCACGACGGCGACAAATACATGGACTAGAATTCATTCGGAGTGAAAGTAGCACACGTAATTACAGTTCTACTAACATGTACAACCGTAATCTATGCTTTCACTTTTTTATTTCAGAACTTTCTTGCAGAGATCGTGTGAAAAACTTACTGTACCTCTTGAGACGCAAAATTATCGAATTGAATTTATTTGAACATATCTCTTCGCCAGACGATGTAAATAATATTCAAACACAACGTGCTGTTACTCGACTTTATTTGGCTCTATCCTTCATCGTTATGCTGATTCTTATTATCTTCACATCATTTCGGCCTCAGACAATCAATATTAGTATCTCTTCACCAACTGTAGAAACTTTCATTCAGTTGTATGATCGGCATCCATTAACACTTGACTGTCCTTGCAGACAAGTTGCAATCAAATACAATCGATTTGCTTCATTTATCAAACCTATCTATCATGAAGTTTGTTTGAGCAATTTGATATCCTCAAAGTGGATTAATGTTAAATTCATCGTGAATCCTCAGGAAATATTGGTTACCTATGATATTCGCTATCAGTTTCAGCTTCATTTTCAACTGCTCTCTACGTTGTGTCACATAGCTAACCAGACAATCGACGAATTACTGGAGTCATTTTATCAAACGGAACTAGTTACTACTCAAACACTCAATCCACAAGCATTTCGAATTCAGGTTGATGTGATACTGGATGAATTCAAACGAACAGTGCCACAATCATTCCAACGTACATTAGAAGTAATAAAAACCAACATGGAAACCAATCAGTTTATTACATCTGTGAATTCTGAATTTCGTGGCATCCAAAGAGCTTTAGGGGCTGGTAGTGTTCCATTGACTTATTCTTACCTAGACTCATTCACGAACCCAGAATGCCGACGACAAGAGTCTGATCTGAGTCCGTGCTATTGCTTTCCATTATCCTTTCACACCTGTTATTTTCCAACCATTGTCCAGAAAAATCAATCGAAAATAGCCATTTCTGGAATGTTCCAAACATGGTTTCCTTTACAAGCACTTCTAGCTTCAACATTGGAATGCTTTTATAACGAAACATGCTTCTCTCAAATTACAGACCATATTGACTCATCTGTATCAGCAACCAACTTTACTATACTCAAATCTTCATCAACATCACTTGCCAGTAAGCAGTATGAACGAATTCAGACGTTGGCTGATCGTCTTTTCGTTGAATCATGGATGAATGAGACTTCATTCGAGTCCTATTTTGATCAGTGCCATCCTTCGACTTGTCAATATACATACGAGAGCCGTTCAAATTGGATCTACGTTGTCATTACCTTAACTGGACTAATTGGCGGCATCAATGCTACTCTACGCTTGCTGACTCCATTCATTATCAAAGGAATAACCAAAATACGGAGTTGGCGTATACGTCGACAACAAAATGATACAGTGATGGTATCGGAAGTGGTTTCTATCAGAATCAGTAAGTAAATCGATCATAAACCTTTCTAGCAATTAATTCATTTGCATTCTTTAGCATTCCACAATCGTTTACATGCATTGTTTGCATATGTTACACGAACTATGAACGAACTGAATCTCTTTCCTACTACACCCACACACGACCAAAAGCATATATACAGAGGTTGCTGGGCAACTCGTGCCTATTTATTTCTGTTAGTCAGTGCCTTATTTATTACTTTTCTTTATGCGTCTTTCAGACAAGAGACAATCATAGAAATTATCATGTCTCCTTCTGTAACAAACTACAACAATCTGTACGAAAAATATTCGTCAACACTGCGTTGTCCATGCAATCGTACTGTTATCAAATATGTAAAATTCATCTCTCTAAAAGAACCATATTATCATGAAGTATGCAAGAGTATTTTTGTTTCATCTGATTGGATTGAAAGCCTCCACAATCCAAATCTTGACTTGTTGGTATCTTCTGACAAAGACTTTCGTACTATAATTCATATACAATTCCAGATTCTTTCAAAACTTTGTGCATTATCTCGCAGTACTATCGATTCCTCATTAGCAACGTTCTTAAAGACCGATTTCATCACGTTTGGTATACTATCTAGAAATGAGTTTGCACTTCAAACAAACTCAGTAATTGAACAGTTCAAGAGAACTACAGCCAATTACTTGTTACAAACACTAAAATTGATTCAAGTTGTAAACCATGGAAACCAATTGGCTACTATGTTTTCGACTAATTGGAAATTTTTTTACAAGAGTCGAACTACTGAACAAGAGCGGACAACTAGTCGTCTATTACCTGTCCGTACTCGGTCCCAAACGTATGGAGAAGATGATTGTTCCTGTGGAATAAGAGCAGATTGCTCAAGACTTTCCGAGTTTCCCTATCGAATATCTAATCAATCTCTAATAGAAACGCTTCCTGGATTTCGGTCTGGTTGTCTACTTCTTGATGCTTTTCTTCAGTCAAGTTTTACTTGTTTGTATAACCAAACCTGTTTGGATTTGATGCGGGCAGCTATTTACTATAATAAACCTGTTCACTATGAAATCCTTACTTATTCTGCTTCCTCATATTGGACCCCCAACACAACCATTGAAACGATTCTAAATCAGTTGTTCGTATACAATTGGGATCAACAAGTATTCTTCGATCGATATTACGATGAATGTGCTCCGAAATTATGTCGCTATTCCTATACGGTGCAGTATAATCGAGCCTATATTCTGGCGACAATGGTTGCTCTGTTTGGTGGTTTAACAAAAGGGCTACGATTTGTTGTATTGTTGTGCGCAACGATAGCTTATAAAATATATGATTTTCGAAAAAAACAGAATACAATATTGTCAGACACGCAAACATTGACGATAGCAATCATAGGTCAAGATAACAATGCTGTTGCAGTGACCACAATTTCAACAGCCGTCCAGGTAAGCTTGTTGATTCTTTCTAAATAATATAAAATTCATTCATCATGTAGACACAAATGCATTCAATCAAAGAAAAGACTGGTCCGTACGTAATAAATTCAATCCGATTGCTTTTTCGCTCTGTCTGTATCTTTTTAGGAGTATACGACGAACCGAACTCTTATTTCCATGCTTTCTAAGTGTTTTGGTTGTAATAATAATATTGATCGGTTCATTCATATGGTTTATCAGGGGGAAAACAGAACCGAAATCCATCTCCAGTTCGACATGTGTGACTGTTACGAGCAGTCACACATCAGCTGAAACAAGCACATGGTCGATGAGTATGCCTAATGCATGAAGTTAGACGAATTGAATTCTTTCTGAGTTTTAGGGCCTTGTTATATGGTATTACAGTATCAACCTCATACATATCGTACGAGTTCCGGGCCCAAAACGCTCGTCACTGGTGATTTCAATAGCGATTCGTATATAGATTTAGCTATTACGAATTATATTGATGATACACTAAGTATCCTGTTAGGAAATGGGGATGGAACATTCCAGACACAACAAATATATGTATTCGAGAGAGGATCTCGCCCTTGGGGAATAACAACTGCTGATTTCAACAATGATACTGTATTAGATCTAGGTAAATATCAAAGAATTTGAGACTTTTCATAGCCGTGCAGCTTCGATTAGAAGGCTCAGGTTAAGATAGATATGTTTGGACTAGCTATGTAAATTGTTTACAAACATACACGTCATTCGTATCTTCAATTTTAAGTTCTGAATTCGAATAAGATATCTTCAGAAACTAGATTGAAACAGAGAATTTATGCTTCCAGAAGATTTTTTCATGTCACACACTTTTTTGGAAAATATTATAGCTAGTATTCTCACGGTTATTGTAACGAGGGATATTCAACAGTTTTTAGTTAATCATTATTGATAATACCAAGTTCGTATTTTCTAGCTGTCACATTATCTGGAAGTAGAGAAGTCGCGATCATTTTTGGTATTGCAGAGAATTTTCCATTCGTTGCACCAGCAAACATATATGCCTTCTATAATAAAGAATCTGTACCAGGTGAAATTCAAGCTGGTGACTTGAATAACGACGGATTTTCTGATCTAGCTGTATGCATTCTACCAAATGAGACATCAAATGGATTTAGTATCTATCTGAATCAAGGAGATAACACTCAACAATTTCAGCAACCAGTCCTGGGATTCGACTATATTGTAGACGGTCTAATCTCCGTAGCTATTGGAGATTTTGATAATGACGGAAAACAGAATGATTTTACTGGTATAAAAACTGATGGTTCCGCTAGGACCATATATTCAATTGATTTTAGTGATATAAATGGATTTTTTGACAGCAGAATCTCAATGTACGCATATCCGTCATCATTAATTCGAGGTCGATTTAATTGGGACGAGTTAGACGATCTCGCACTTATCTCTCCTCAGTCTGACACAATGCAGAATCTACTAGCTTATGGATATCAAACATTCACTCAACACATTTATCTGACAGATGCATATCCAACATCCATCGCTCGAATCAATTTCAACAATGATTCGATTGATGATGTAGCTGTGTTGAATTGCAGTGGAACTGTGACCATTTTTGTTGGAACAGATATCGGAATCTTTCATCGCAGTTCTCTACCTTTTCCAGTGAACAAAGGAAGCCGCGGAGATTGTGCTCGGTCACTAGTTGTCGCTGATTTCAATAAAGATGGCAAAGATGATATGGCTTATATTGATCCCGAGGCAGGAAGTATTCGAGTTTTATTAAGCACAAACTGCAATGCATAAGTGTAAATGTTGTGTTTCTTTTTTTTTTGTATTTTCTTGAACTAAATATATAAACGCAAGATTATTGGCGTCTCACTAAACGAATTCAATAAATACTTGAAATATTCTGAAAGAAAAGAGTTTTTCATGATGGTTCTAAATTTTAAAAAAAGCTTTCTGTAGTGATCAAGAAATAGAGAAGGCTCCATCCAGCAATTCTGAACCATTAGAGGTTGAGCCTTCTTGTATAGGTCTACTGAAATGCTTTGAAAGTTTTGCAGAGAAATAATTGATTGAGCCGGGTGCTGATAAAGAAAACTTTTTCTTTAAAAAACTTCGGAACAAAACTCTTTTTTAATAAACAAAATGTTTTTCGGGAATAGGTTTATGTATATTACAAAGCGTTATCTCACGCAGCTACTTTTCTTTTTTTGTTGTTGTTTGTCTGCAAAGTTCCTCCCTTCATGAATCGTTACCTTGCCGCGGTGAAGGGGCTTGTTTATTCCAAGGAGGCTGCGAGCTATACCGTCGGGAGAACATACTTCCAGAAGGATCACTCATGGCGGATAGGTCATAGCTGAGGGATCAGACCAAATTCGATCCACTGGAGAAGGAAATGGCAACCCACTCCAGAATTCTACCAAGAAAACCAATATGAACAATTACACCCAAAGCAATCTCTATATAGTACCGGAAGATGAGCCCCCCAGGTTGGAAGGTACTCAAAAAGCTACTGGGGAAGAGCAAAGTACAATTACGAGTAGCCATGGAGTTGATGAAGTGGCTGGATCAAAGCCGAAAGGACGTCCAGCTACTGATGTGTCCAGGGTCGAAAGGAAAGTGCGATGCTGCAAGGAATTACACACAATTGGAACATGGAATGTTAGAACAATGAACCAAGGCAANGTTTGCTTTTGGAATATTGTGTTATATTGCCGAGCGGCTTGACTTTCTTTATTTATGCCGATTTCTGGGCCAAAGCTTTGCCAAGCTCTTATCTAGGGCTCTATAAAACTTTGAGAACCACTATTTTAGAAAATGATAGATCACATATGCATGTATCTGCGCAAACGATTAGATTCTGAAAAAGAATATTTTCGCATATGTCCGCCTGGCTCCCCACTGTGCCACAACCACACCCACACCCACACCCATCTTATTTGTGTTATCATCATCAAAAGGTATATCAATTGAAGGAGAGTATTTACTTGATTTAATTAACGTTTATTGTCTTCCGGGAAATATTATTTATTCAATAATTGATTCGAATGATGAAACAATGTCAACAATATCATCATCAACATCAAAAACTTCATCATTTAAAAATTTAGAAAAATATCGTGAAAAAAAATATTCAAATGTTAAATTAGTACCATTAAATAATCAATTAGATGGTCAACATCTTTTATTGAAATTAACTCAACTTAAATTAATTAAAATAAATAAATCATTTTCAAGATCTTATTTATTTGCTCAAGATTTTTCTTATTTAGATTCAAAAGTAATAAAATAACTATTTAAGAAAATTAAATATATATTCTATTATATTTAAGTCATCAAAAAGTACATTAAAATTAAGTGGATATTTACGTGGAATTGACTTATCACCAAATAATCTTGTCTATACTCCAAATTTAGGAACATTTCAATTAGAAAAAATTGAACAACATCGATTTCAATGAGATGTAACTTTCTAAAAAACAAATAATTTTTATCATTGAAAATAAAATAATTTATATTCGAATATTTAGTCTGATGGAATAATAAAAATAAATGTTGATAAAACATATGAATCTGATCCTAATGTTCAACAATCATTAGGATATGAAGCTGAACAAGATCCAATGAATTTCGATCAAAAACAAACATGGCCAACTAAAGATGATATTTAACAAAATGAACATCAAATTAAAAAACGTGTACCCAATGGTACGTCGAAATATCAAGCTGCATGGATTGTTTCGGATGATGAAGATGATCAAAATCAATCGATCAATCAAGTAAATATTTATTTTGCTGTTTTAAAATTTAAAATATTTTTCAATATACATAGGATTTCGATGAAGATAATCAACATATGATGACTGATGATGATGATGATGATGATGATCTACAATCAAATAAACTTGATCAAGAAGAAGAAGAAGAAATGGATGAAATTGTTATGAATCCAAATAATTATGATGAGAAAACAGATTTAGAAGAAGATAAACAAACGTTTGTTTTTATCTATTTTAATTCTATAAAAATCTTAATAAAATATATTTTAGTTTAAAAAAATTAAAAGAAGCGAAATTAGATGAACAATTTCCTGATGAAATTGATACACCAATCGATGTTCCAGCACGTGTTAGATTTCAAAAGTATTTCATCTATATTTTTCTAAACTAATATAGATTTATTTATTCTAATTAAGATATCGAGGTTTAAAAAGTTTTCGAACAACAAAATAGGATCCAAAAGAAAATTTACCATATGATTATGGAAGAATTTATCAATTTCCTAATTTTCGTGCTATAATTAAACAACTACAATCCGAACAAGAAAATAATCAACATAAACAAGATCATGCTCAGGTTTTTTTTATTTATATTTATACATATTTCTATATTAGTAGAGTTCATTTTATTTTTTAAATCTATTTATTATTGAAGTATTTTTCTTTTCTGAATGGTAGAGAGACAAACTCTATACTATGATTGTCTAAATCACAGATTTAATATGATTTATCTTTAATTAAATAGAAATAATCATAAAAAAAGATAATCTATTGATTGATATTCAATAAAATAGAATTGTCTTCTCCAAAGGAAACCATTGAATAATATACAGTTGATCAGAATTGAAAAGAGATTTTCTTCGATATAAATATTTGTTGTAGGTACATACTTATGTAACTCTTTATGTAAAAGATGTGCCTGTAACTCGATTTGGTAAGAAATTTTTCTTTTAATTTTTGTTATTGTTTCTTTTTCAATAAAAAGAACCTGGTTATCATTTAACTGTAACGAGTCTTTTACCACATGAACAATGTTTATCAGTATTAAATATTGTTTTAAATCGTACAAATGATAGTGAAATAATTCTTAAATCAAAAGAACGTCTTATATTTCATGTTGGTTTTCGTCGTTTTGCAAGTTCACCTATTTATTCTCAACATTCAAATGGAAATAAACATAAAGTTTGTTTTGTCATTTATTTTAAATAAGAATATAAAAAAACAAAAAAAGAATATTTTGAAATTAGTTTGAAAGATTTTTTCGTCCACGACAAACTCTTGTTGCAACATGTTTTGGTCCAATAACATATCCATCTGCATCAGTTTTAGCATTTAAACAATATCCTGATGGTATTTTATTTATTTAAATAAATTATTTTGTTTAGTTCGATTTGTTTTGTTAAATTAAAGGTCGTCAAGAATTAATAGCAACTGGTTCTATATTCTATCAGTTAATCCTGATCGTATTATATTAAAAAGAATAGTATTAAGTGGACATTCATTTAAAATTCATAAAAGATCAGCTGTTATTCGATATATGTTTTTTAATCCTGGTTTGTTTAATTTTCTTTTCTTTTTTTTTTCTTTCTAAAATTGCTATTATTTATAATAGAGAATGTTAATTGGTTTAAACCAATTGAATTACGTACACGATGGGGTCGACGAGGACATATTAA
Source organism: Rotaria sp. Silwood2 (assembly GCA_905329745.1). Taxonomy (NCBI): domain Eukaryota; kingdom Metazoa; phylum Rotifera; class Eurotatoria; order Philodinida; family Philodinidae; genus Rotaria; species Rotaria sp. Silwood2. Next base: position 85,603 of record CAJNSZ010000061.1, on the reverse strand, counting down.
AGAATCACTTGGTACACATGGTCATATGAAATGTCTATTTGATGGAATTCTTAAATCACAAGATACTGTATTTATGAATCTCTATAAACGTATTTATCCAAAATGGACATATGAACCATTATCAATTCAACAACAAGAAAATAAACAAGAAGAACATATGCAATGATTCGTTTCGTTTTATATCGTTAATTGATTTTTCTTTTTTCGAAAAACATAAATGAAAAAAACAAAACGAATTTCATAAAAAGAAATTCTTTTAATGAATATTTTCTAATATAATTGATATTTATTTCATAAAATAATTATTTACACTGAAATATTCAATTAATTATAGTTTAGTTTTGATAACATGAAAAAATCAACTTTTTATTTCATTTGAATTGCACAGAAAAATGTTCTAGCTAATCTTTTGTTGTTAATTCTAGCATCGACAAGTTACAATTAAGCAATAAATTGTCGGTAGTTTTTATAGTTTTATGAAAGATTTTCAATCATATTCGATCAATTACAATCTTTAATTAGTTTTTAGAATTTTTTTACATGATTTATTGTTCCCTGTTGATTTAGGGAAACAAAATTTCAATTATCTTTCTACGTCATCTATTCTAGGTAGTTGCTGTGATATTCTACGGAAAATCTGATTCTTTTAACTTACTTTTTAGATATTCTTTTCAAGTAGACAATAGCTATTGAATTACTTTCCATGGTTATTTCTTGAATTTCGATTGACTTTTGAACGCTCAACAATTTGGAGAGATTTCATACAATATCATCACCCAGGTCGAAATCACCCTGTCGGATCCTATCGGATCCGAGACTATCCGACAGTTTCCCACGATTTCCGATGCCGGATTCCGACAATAGGATCCGATGACATCCGACAATACGATCCGATGATATCCAGCAATGGGAACTTGTCGGATCCGACGAAATCGGATGGTAGGAAAATATCCATAGATCCTTTATTTTTATACTTTTATTTTATTTTTATTTAATTGTATATAATTTTCTTTTATTTTTCTTTTATTTTATTCTGTCTTATTTTTATTGTATTTATTTTNATAATCATTGCACACAAACTCATCAATGATTATCATCGTACGTGTTGGAAGTATCTAAAACATAAATACAAAGAATTTCAATTAAAAAGAAATTATATAACCCCGTGAAAATGGTGCAACATATGTTGTTCTATCTATTTATCAGTTGAGAAAGTAACTATTTTATATTAAATTCACACACTCACAACGTCATAACAATACATATAGATGTGGGACAGGTTGAAAATGATTGACTTTGACATTTGACAAAATTTAGACAAATTTACCAAATAATTTGTCAAAAATTTGGCGAATTTGCCAAAAATCTGTCAAACTTCGAAAATTTGCCAAATTTATCTCAAATTTTCGTCACGATTAGCATTTGCCAAATTTGCCAAATTTTCTCAAATTTTCCTTCAAATTTTTGCTAAAAACTTGCCAAATTTGTAACGCATTTGGCAAATGATAAATTTGACCAAAAATCTGTCCCAAATTTGCCAGATTTGGCAAACAGAGTTTCTCAAATTTCACAAATATTTGGCGGCTTTGCCAAATATTTGGTGGATATGCCAAATTCCAAATTTGTGAGAAATTTCCCAAATTTGCCATATCTGCCAAAAGTTTCATCAATTTCCCAAAAATATATGCGTTAGTTTCAACGTCTGCTTCTATCGATCAGTTTGTTTGATAATAACAGTAAATCAGAAAAGAACAGACATTTGTTTCAATCAACGACGGCGTCGAAAGTTCAACGTTTCTTTCTCTGCCGTCGGCTGCGGCAGTGTTCTTAGCGGGGCATATCTATATATACACTGTCAAAAAATATGACCGATACTTCTTATCATTTTCTACTTGCAGGAGCATTTATCATTTTCACATTAATTTTTCTTTATTGCATAACACGTACTTTATATAGAGGTTGTTATTTTCATTGCAAATATTATGCCAGATACTAATGCAACCACCGCCACTGTCCCAGTCACGACAGCTGACACAAGTCTCATATGTATCGCACATTGTCCATTTCAAAAAGGCAAAGCATTTGGATTATCAAATGTCAAGCAATGTCGAGTGTCAAAGAAGCAATGTAGTATCTATGGTCATTTGCAAACATGGCACAGATTTCAAACGCCAGCGTGTCGAATAATCATCGATGCTATCAAGAAACAATTGCCAACATCAACGAATTTACATATCGATGAAGCCACGGTATATTTTCTCGGCGAAGCGCCAAGCGGTAAGAGAGTTGAAGAATCGGCTTTTTCAACTATCTTTCATTTTTCAGGCAATCAGCCAGCTCAGTCGACAGCTCAGCAGTTCAGCAGCACACACAATCAGCCACTACAACTGAACAACAACAACAGTAATTACGGTGGCACTCAGGATCTCGCTACGCTGGTGAACTTGATCACCAACCCATTGATTATGTTGACACAGCAAATGCAACAGCAACAACAAAGTCTGGACCAACTACAACGATTGATAACTATGCAAACGCAAAGTCGAACTGAAGATACTACTGGTAACTTTCTACTTGTATTTTTTCGAAATAGGAAAGAAGCTACGTTTTTTTTTATTAATTACTTCGTTTAGCTCGTCTTACCGGTGCTTGTTTGTCATCACCGCCTGTTATGCCTGATCTGCACAATCTATCAAACGACAATGAAGATCAGTCAGCTGGTGAAGACGAAAATGTTTCACCGTCCGTACCTTCAGCGGCAACTGTCACAAAGAAGAAAACGGCCGTCTCAACTCGTAACGATGTACCTGTCATGGCTTCAAATTCTCCATCGCCCGTCTCGTCGCCTCCTCGTATCGCTGCACGGAAATCAATGAAAAAGCCGTCTAAAGTTATTACCAGAAAAAGAGTCGAAGACGATGATGAGAATACATCGGAGGAAGAAGATGGCTATGTGGCAATGGCTTTACCGGTAACTGTTTGTTTTCGTTAAATTTTTACGATTCCCCCATCCTTTAACGAGCTGCTCCTTCTAAGTCGCTGGAAAAAAAAGAAAGAGACAACACCAAATTTGCAAATTATTCTGCTCTTCTCAACGTCAATCCGTAAAAAATTCGAGAATTTTTTTCTTTTTTCTAGCCTGCCAAAGTGAACCAATTCTTCGTGAAAGCAGAAGAATTTGAAAAATTCCTCTTAAAATCTGGGAATTCAGCTTCTGCTAGCAGTAACTATGTACGATCTATTAAAGCATTTTACCGTTCAAATAATCTTGATGACAGACAGTGGGATGTAGCCTATCTCGCCGAGGAGCGCTTTGTCCAATCATGGGTGACAGTCCTATCGGAAAACTACTCAACGAAACATAACGATGAAGAAATCAGCAGCATGACTTTAACAACATATATTAGTCACCTCAATAAATTGATCACCTACGTGGCTAATAACGTCACTGTGTTGCTCAAACCAATGACGACGAAAGAGCTGAATTTCTCAAATTTCTTCAAGCTGCAGCTACTGGAAGCCGTCACCCGAAATAATATCAAACAGAAGCTGTACAAGAAACAGTCGTCCAAGAAAATGGGCGATAAAGTAGCAAGTCGTTCGTCAGCACCAATGATCGACTGTGTCGCAACTCTGGTGGCTCTGTACAGAGATCGTCGCTGTGTTCGATTCATCGAGAGTCTTGCGGACGACTCGCCATCGTTGCCGCCTCTCCTATTCAGCCGATTTTTCTTTACGGCTTTCGCTCGCCCGTCATCAATAGCGCGGTTAACATTATTCGATTTGCTTCGACCGCAGCGGTGCGACGATACCCATTCGACAATAACAATAAACGAAAACAAAAATGGGAAAGCTCTGGAGTGCACACTAACAAAATCGTTCATCCAAAAACTGATCTCGATGGTAGAAGCCCGACTAGGGCGTACTGTAATGTACCAAACAAGACAAGCTGTTACTAGTTATATGACAGCAGCAACATTGGCCAAGCAAAAATCAATTCAGCAGGCCAATGATCATCCCGTGTTCGTCACGCCTGAAACAAACTCTCCCATCACAGTTCATTACGGTCGGCACTTGACAAGTGGTCTACTGACCTTATACGATTTGATTATCAACAATAAACAAACAAAAATCATAACTAGCGCCTCATCGAAACTCGTCGATCGACTTGCTGAAAACTACGGTGTTCAATTCTTCTTAACAATGTGTGAAACACTGGCAAGCACCGATATTCGACCAGTTGCCAATGGCTTGGCTGGAGACGCTGCAACGTCATCGAATGATTTGAGACTTGTCGATTTGGCACTCTCGCACACAGCTGGCACACGCGAACGTCATTATGAACGTGCTCAACGACCAGGCGATTCAAAGCATGTACTTGGTCTCTTCGCGTAGGGCGCGTTGGAACATCTTAGCATCTGAGTACGGAAAGAGAGGCAGAAAGAGAGAGAAAAAAGATTTTTAGAGTTTATATTTGATTGTTCTTAGTTGTAGACAGTAGAGAGAAAAGACTACAGTAGGAAAATAGAACATTTTTTGCTTCCTACGGTTTTATCTTTTTGTCCACATTTTCGTGTGTACTATTATTATTTATCTGTCGTCTTTTATTTCTTTATATTAGGCTCGTCGACTAGGAAAAGCAGCAGCAACATCATCGCAGCGCAAACTACACATTCCCATTGTTGATGACAGTGACATGACCTTCACGAACGAAATGATGAATCACCTCCTTGCCTACGGTCGAGATGAAGCATGAAAGAAGATCATTTTCAATTTTCGTCATTCAACATCATTCGTACAATGGCTAAACGAAGTAAAAAATGTCAACACATGTCCCACAACAGTCGACATTAATCTGTGGCAAGCCGAGACCAATGCGACATCAATTCTGTCCGCAGAAGATATTGTTCTCGACGCAAAAAGAATCAAAAGCATCTCGGCGAAAATGTCCAGTCTACCGACAAACTTAGCAGTGTTCGAGAAATTGATAGTAAAAAAGCAGCCGCCAAGAAAACGAAAGAAATGAACAAGATTTGAACAAACAGACACTTGGGATTAACCTTATCATCTCTCGCTTCTCTCTACTCTTCTGAAATATTGTTTTGTGTACATTTTTTCTTATCTGTGAAACTTATTGAATTTACCTGTGGATATTTTCCATTTCCATTAAATGAAACTACTGCTGCAGAAGACGATCTGCGAAGAAGAAACTTCAGTTCAACACTAACAATATTTTCTATGATTGTTCAAATTTTAAAAAGTTATAAAAAGTTGTTGTTTTTCGGAAAGTTTAGCAAATTCTGGCAAAAATTTGGTAGATGCCAAATCTGGCAAATTGTTGGCAAATTTGAGAAAGTTATAAAAAGGTGTTTTTTCGGGAAAATTTGGCAAATTCTGGCAAAAAAATTGGCATCAGCCAAATGTGGCCAATTTTCGGCAAATTTGAGAAATTTAGCAAAAATTTGGCAAATTTAGCAACAGTTTGCCAGATTTGCCAAATAGTTTGGCAATTAGATTAAAAATTAGGACTAGAAATTAGAAATTAGAACAATCATGTACATAATCCTTGATGTTCGTCGTCCAAGAAGACGAATGAACGCAAAAAATATTTCTTTTTCGTTCTGTATGTTATCTTGCAGTTGACATACAGGATTGAAAGGGCTAAAAACAACCTAAAATAGAAGTACTTGATAGATCTTCTAGGATTTATAGAATGAAATTTAAAAAAAATGATAAAATGTTTATTGATTATAATTAATAAAATTATTTCATAAAAATGAAAGATTTTTTTGTTTTTCGTTGATAATGATATCAATATTCATAATTTTGTATATAATTCTTTATAATCAATATAATTTCCATAATCGGATTGCCATAAATGAAGAGCTTTTTGATAGAGTTTCTTAGCTTGAGATATTTTTCCAGCTATTTGACAAAGATTAGCTAAATCAGTAAGAAAAATTTTTGGATAAATAGATGAATGTTTCAAATGAAGATCATATTGTTCAACTAAAAGTTCTCCTAATTGAATAGCACGATTAATATAATTAATACGTTGATTATCATCTAAATGATTATCAAGTAAAAGTTTTTGATAAGCAAAAAAAACTTTTTCTCTTTCTTGTAATAATAATATAGAATTTTGATGTAATAATTGTTGAATATTTTCTAATTTTTGTTCATAAATGTCAATTGATTGTTCAGTATAATCAATAGTTGATATTTGAATATGATCAATAATTTGTTCAGTTTGACAAAATTTGTTTTTAGATAAACAATTAATTAATGAAATAGTTCGATCATGAGAATTTGTTTGTAATACTAATGGATTTTCACATTGATTACATAAACGATTTGTAGCTGATTCATCATAACGATTACGTAAATCATCATTACAATAAATACAATGACAATTAAAAAAAAAGAAACTAACAAATATTCGACGTTGTCTTCGAGTTGGAACATATGTTAACGGATTTTCTAATCGAAAATCATTTTGATGACGATAACTAACTGTTAATTTATCAAATTCTAATGTTGTTTGAGGAATAGTTTTATTAGGATCGGAAAATTTTAAACGCATATTTATATCATATGAACATTGAAGTAAATCTGGTTGACAACTATGATTAAAACGTGATGTTGTTAAATAAATAGCCCAACCAATAGCTATTCGTCCATTAAATATATTTTCAATAAAACCAACACGAAATCGATTAATTAAAATTTTTCCAAAAATTTCTAATAGATCAATATTATTAAATTTATCTTTAAATAATAATTGAATTTGTTTTTTTGTTGTTAACCAAATGTTTAAATGTCGATCTGAATGAATAATATCATCTCGATGTCCTAAAAGATCAGACCATGATCGACGATCAATACATTTTGGTACATTTATACATAAATCATATTTAGGTTGACCACCATCTAAATTTAAACGAGTTATCACTCGAGCTATCATACGTGCTATAACTGATTCTTCTAATTTTGTTTCTTTTGAATTTTTTTTATAAGCTTCACATTCCAATTTATGATAAATTTCATCATTTATTTGACATTTATCATTACAATAAACTATTATTTCACAAATAGAACATTTATTTGATGCACATTGAAAACATGATGAACATCGACTTGTCAAATATTCTTCTTTCAATGATAATATATATGGAGTTTCAATAATTATTGACATATTGTCTTTTATTTCTTCTTAATTCAATTTCAATTAACACTATATGGAATTCTAATACGTTAATCAAATCAAATTTTGTTTAGAATAAAACTACAAAAAAACAAAATATTAAAATATTTATTTTAATTCAATTTTTTTCTATTTATTTATCAATCATTCATTTCAATTAATAAACAATTTAAAAAACAAAATTGATTTTCTTTTTTATATTCTCATCGATCAACTTTAACTTGTTGATTTATTTTAAAACAAAAAACAAAAGTGAAATTCTACATTTTCCTACTGAAACTTATTAATCATACTCACTTACATTTACAAAATAATATAAATATTCATTTTATACCTACGAATCACAATTATATAAATCAAAATCAATTTTTCGCTTAAGTCTTTAACGATGGAATTCTTTTCGCATGGATACACAATGATTTTTAATTTTTGATCAAAGTCTGGAATACAGTATACATGTACAAGGAAAACGGTGGATTCAACGAAGGTCCATAGAACTCTATAAGAGTCAGTAATTAAACTCTCTACTAGAAAGATACAAAAGTCAGTGAAATCATACGGATAATTTCATGGAAAATTCTGCAATTTCTTATCATCATATACATCAAATAACATCTAACATTTAATCGTCTATATGATTAGAGTCTTAGTAATAGCCGTTGTCCAATGAAGTTGCAATGATTTGGAAATGTTATATGCAATTTTGCGTAAATGTTTATAATTTTATGGACTCTAAAAGTTTTTACGTGAGACCTCCTAGGAATTCTCGTAAACTTTCGTGTTTGCACCTTAACATACATGCAAAGTTGTACGGCATGATAACACAGTGATGATAGCAACATAAGCGAATAAGAACAAGTTTATAGCATAGGTTAAAAAAATGAGATTACTAAGTTATTATCTATGTAAGGTGCCGGCAAAGCGAATTTCGAGTGAAATTTTTTTTTTGCCTTTTTTTTTTACATCATTTGATAGAGTTTTAGCTGCTGATTACGAATATCTACTTTTTAAGCTTAGCAAAAACTCCCTTCCGGTCAAAAAATACGGAATACTCGGGAGAAGTCGGTTTTCAAGAAAAATGCATCTTTTCACGAAATGTGTAAAATTTTCGACTTTGTTCTATATTTTTGGTGTTGAAACTATTTTTTTCTGATTCAGCATGATAGACTGAGTCTAGAAAAGCTTTCAAACCGACTCTAGATCCAAAATTGTGTTGGTGGTGACGCATCGAATCTTGTCGAGTGCATCACTTATAGGTGAATTTTGTAAACCTATCTAGTTTTTCTACGTAAGTGATAGAGGCAAATATTTTATCTCATTCGATGCATCATAACACGAGTTACAAAGTTACGCATCGCTTTTTTTTTCTTTCCTTTCTTGTGTCGAAATAAGTCGTTTTTGCTCATATGGTAGGGTANAAGTTGTTATGATTTCTAAAGTTTGCTTAGAATTTTAAATTATTCATACTACTTGTTATATATCAGGTGATACTTTGGATGCTGCTAAATACGAACACACGCGAAAGAACACACAAAACAGAACGCATCAGGTGTGCCTAGTACATAAAAGGAACACAGAGCTAAAGCTAAACAAGTAGCATACATCAACAATTAGATAATTTTTAATTCTAAAACAAGTTTAAAACTCGTAACGAATTAACAATTTGTAGACTAATGGAATATTTCAAATATATCTTATAAATTTTTCTCGAAAAGTATCGAAAACGGAGCAAAGATAGTTAAATAGAATAAATGATAATAATCTTGTAGAGACATCTATATTTTAATGAGAAAAAAACAAAATTCGAATGGTTAAATAATGTTTCACAATATGATTGGTCAATGAATTCTTATGAAATTAGTCGATATCTATATATAATAATCGTTTGTTGTAATTGATTTGATTTAATTGTATTTTAATTTTAGTTAAATAAAATAAAAATGACAACAAAACGCGATTGGCATCATCAAGTTGAACATGAAAGAAGTTTGTTAAATAAATTTGATTTTTCTTTATATAATTATTTATTTGAATATTTATGTTTAGTTCCAGCTAATGAAGTTCATGAAACAAATGATGGAAAAACAATTCGTGTTGAATATCGAGAGGAAAATGGAACTATTTATAAAGTATTTAACTTTTTTTGTTTTTTCTTTTTTAAAATAAATATTTTTTATTTATCTTAGACAACTAAAACTTATCGAAATCAAAAATTAAAAGTTTTACCAATTGTTGCCGAACGAAAAAAATGGAAAAAATTTGGAAATGCTGGAAATGATCCAGCTGGTATAAATACAGCAACAACTAAAGTTGATGATGAAATAACAATGCAATTTATTTCAAATAAAGAAGTTTTTATTTTTACTTTTACTTTTATTTTTATTTTTATTTTTATTTTTTTAATTATTATTAAGGATGATAAACAATATGAAGAAAATCTTATTAAAGATGCTGTATCAACATTACGTAAAGTTCAATGTCGTTTATGTAAAGGTGAACATTGGACAACAAAATGTCCATATAAAGATAATCTTCAATCTTTTATGGATCAATCAACAGATAAACCAAGTATTTATTTTATAGAAAATAATAACAAAAAAAAAACAAAAAATTTTTTTGTTAAGGTGATAATATATCAACATCAGTTAGTAATGCAACATCTCAAGGTCAAAATGCTTCAATAGGAACAAGTGGTGAAGCATCAACTGGTAAATGGGTATCTCAATCAGTACGTCGTGGTGGTACAGGTACTGCTTATCCTGGTGATCGAGGAGGATCAACACGTGGTGGTTCATATGGTGGCAGATCGAATGATATGAGAAAACAAGGTTACAGTTTTTTTTTATTTCGAAATTCAAATATAAATAAAATTACTTTGTTTTATTTTTAATAAATATAGATGAAGCAACTGTTCGAGTAACAAATTTACCTGAAGAAACTCAAGAACAAGATTTACGTGATTTATTTACTCCATTTGGTTCTGTTAGTCGAGTATTTTTAGCTAAAGATAAAACAAATAATACATCAAAAGGTTTTGCTTTTATAACATTTAATGAAAAGAAAGATGCACAAAAAGCTATTGAATGTGTTTCTGGTTTTGGTTATGATCATCTCATTTTGAAAGTTGAATGGGCAAAGTAAATTATTATTTTTTTTATTTTTTATTTTTATTTTCTAATTTTATTTTCTAATTTTAGTAAACCACAAAATCAATAAATAAGATCATTGATTGAGTTTTTTTTCTTTTTGTGCGACAATATTTAGCATTACGCTGAAGGATGCATTTCTGAATGTGTATATCAGGAGCTCATACTATGTGACGTCATCTGGTGATCGTTTTGATGTATTATGTTGTNATTTTACCTAATTACAAAAAATTATATCTCTGCAACCATTATATGTATAAAGATGAAACTTTCACAATATGTGTAAGTATTAGTCATAATTCATATCCTAAAATTTCAGCTCGATCGGTCTGGCGCAAAAAAAGTCGACTTTTCAATCTCTCTCATAATGATATAAATTGTACCATCAGCATCAAGCGAAATTAACTGAATAAAAATAAAAATTTATTGCAAAAGCGAAAATCAAAAGAAACATTTATTTAAATCATTAAAAGTAAATTTCTATCCGGACATGGATGTCGATGAAACATAGCTTCAACAAGAACATTAGCAATAAATCTTGGTAATCAAAGTTTTTCTCGATCCTATTACAGAAAAGAGAAATTTTTAAATTCTGAAAAACTTTTCTTCTAATATTTTTTTATTCGTGTAAATGTTCGATTACTTATTGAGCATAATTGAATAATATGTTCTAATTGAAATGTTTCATTTTGTAAAATAAATGTTAATAATTTTGAAAATGGATCAAAAACACGTCTCACATTTGCTAATATAGAACTTGAAGTATGCTCATCATAATACGAAGTATGGAAGTTAAACCATAATTAATTGGTGTACTAGATTTAATTGTTGTATAAATACGTGTTAATTTATCAAATAAAAAATCAAATTCAAGAAATGCACTTGTCCATAATTGAATAGGTGAATCAATCGAAATATATTCCATAAATTGTGCGATATTACTGGGTAATGTTGTAGAAATGTCAAGAGAAAGACATTTTTGTTCATTTATATCCTATAATAAATAATAATTAAATTTTGTTTTGAAATAAATTATCAAATATTCAAGAGTTTAAAATGCAAAGAATGATTTCATTTCTCGCCTTCTTAAACTTCTATATGCGTGATATGACATTTTCGAGAAAGAAAAATTTACATTAGGAAGCCATTTAGGTGCAATAATTGAATTAAATTCTGGAAAATCATTCCATGATAAAGCAACTGTATGTAATGATTTTTCATCTGAAACAAAAAAGTTTTCTTATTCAAGGTTTTATTTATATCAGAATCAAACCCTGAAAATTTTGTTGAAAACATTGATAAGAAATATTATCTGCAACTTATTGTTGAAATGCACAATGAATAAATTGTTGTGCAGTACTAGTTGAATTAGTCAGTGCAACAACAGTTGAATTTTCTTGCCATGCGTATCTATGAGATGCAGCAACTCTTCCAATTGTTTCAATGATATCCATAAGTAATGGAGCTGTAATAGCTGGTTCATGATGAACAAGTGTTTCACATATTATTATACAATAACCAATACATTCAATAGGTTGTCTACATTTATCACATTTCAGCACAGCTCTAAATTGATTATGTGTATCTGTATCAGCATATGGATTATCTAATTCATCATTGGTTACTGTTGTTACTCGCTCAGTACTGATGATGTTATACGACTAATGTCTGCGCCAGAATAAAAGAGGGGTGAGGGTAACCCCAATAACTCGACAACCGCAATACCTAGCTACCTGCGGTTTTCACCAATCGAAAGAGGAGGAGCGGGCACGTCTTTTTCTTCGATAATGTATAAGACGAAANAATTGACATGTTAGTTCAACATAATTTTGTATTGTATCCAGCAGCTAGTGGGACTGATTTTTTTGGGATTTATTGGAGCTTTCTAATAGATCCCAGGATTTATTTCTGTATTGGGACTTATTTTAGTGTCTCACGTCAGTCAGTCCAGATATTTGGTTGTCTGTTGGGACTTCTTTTGAGTGTTAAGATAAATTGCGAGATGTATTTCTTTTGTGGAGAATGATTCTGGTTTCTAAATGGATTCAGACATTTGCTCGTTCTGTAGGATTTATTTCGAGTGTTCCAATTGGTCGCATGACTTATTTCTCTATTGAGACTTATTGTCGTGTCGCACTGTGTGCAGATACATATTTTTTTGTTTGGTGGGACTTATGTCGATTGTTCAGATATATCCCTGGGCCTATTTCTTTATTGTGACTTATTGTGGTCTCTCGTTGAGTTGAGATATTGATTTGCTTCGTAGGACATATTTTGAATGTTGAGATAGATCGCGGGACTTATTTCTGTATTGATACTTATTGGAAGGTTGGACATTGAATTGATCGGTGACATAAATGCTTACTTCCAGCGGAAAAATGTGGCGTCAGTCAAAAATGCTTAGCTGAAACATACTTCAATACGCATACAGGTACAATTTCAGCGAAAAAATGCAAATTCAAAGCAATAATGAAGATATCTATAGGAAAAGTGGGATAGAAAAATGAAAAAATGATTTCTTCTCTGAGAAAATTGTTACATATGTGAATAGCTATATACATTAAAGTGCAGCGGAAAAATGAAAATGCATAGGAATAATGAACATATCGATAGGAAAAGTGAAATGGAAAAATGAAAAAATGATTTCTTCTCTGAGAAAAGTGTTACATATGTGAATAACTATATATACTCTGTTGCAGCAGAAAAATCAAAAAATGCACACGAATAATGAAGATAACTATAGAAAAAGTGGAATAGAAAAACGAAAAAATGATTTCTTCTATAAGAAAAATGTTAGATATGTGAATAGCTATATACATTATAGTGCAGCGGAAAAATGAAAATGCATAGGAACAATGAACATATCTATAGGGAAAATGAAATTTAAAGATGGATAAATAATTTTTTCTCTGAGAAAGTGTTACGTATGTGAAAAACTATATATATTCTATTGCAGCGGAAAAATGAAAATGCATAGGAATAATGAACATATCTATAGGAAAAGTGAAATGGAAAAATGAAAAAATGATTTCTTCTCTGAGAAAAGTGTTACATATGTGTATAAGTATATATATTCTATTGTAGCGGAAAAAGGAAAATGAATAGGAATAATGAACATATGTACAGGAAAAGTGAAATGTAACAATGAAAGAATGTTTTGTTTCCTGGGAAAAATTGTTTGATAGTGCTATAGGTATATAGATACTATGTGAGAGGGAGATTGAAAATTGGTGGGAATAGTTAGTAGTGCTAGAAGAAAAATGAAATCGAGAAATGGGTGAAGTCATTATAAAAGATGTTAAATACTTCACCGCGTAGATAGATAGCAGCTGAGCGGAAAAAATGGAAGATGATAGGGATGATGATTGCTAGTGTGAGACAGACAAAATAAAGTAGAAAGTAGAATACCGGAGCAGAACGCAACGACTCTTGGGAAAAGTTCCCAGGTTTATAGGAAAATGGTCTAGATAGGTTCATTAATCAAGTGTCGTTTAAGAAGATTGCATTTAGTTAGACTTGTACGAAGGAAATATAACAGTCTTATCATATTTAATATTATTGGAGCGAAAAAATGCAGATCAATAGAAATTATGCTCACGGCTGTAAGAAAAGTTTTTCGAAGAAACGCATTTTTTTCTGTTTGTTTAGAGATATACGGTTTTATTGTTAATTAGTCGAATTGAATATAGGATGGTTATATTATCTAGTGGCTTGTCAACGAAATGATGAAATTGAGATGATCTATGATATGATGTAAATTTTACCGTATATGGAGGGGTTGTTTTCGCACGTCTTCCTTTTCTGAATAGAAATGATAGAAGAATGAGATACGAATGGAATGTGGACGCATGCGCATATATGTATGTAACGGTCGTCCTATATGAACAGAATGGAAAAAAATTCATTTTTGATGTGGAGGGCATTTTTCCGCTTGAAATGAGCATTTATCTCACCGATCGATTTGTTGTCCACTGCTGACTTATTGTGGTGTCTCAATGAGTGGATGTATTTGTTCGTTATATAGGAGTTATTTGGAGTGTTGAGATAAATGCTCATTTCAAGCGGAAAAATGCCCTCCACATCCAAAATNTTCAATATCGCTTTGACAGTAAAAACAAACATCACCACTCGACTCAGCGTGGTGAATTATCTCTGTCTTGGCCACTTCTGGGGTGATTCAAGGTGAAGTAGCCGAAATCGGGGGTCTCAGGAAAACCCTTATAACTTATGAAGGGAACAAGCTAGAAATCTCGGCTTTGCGTAGATCGAAAGAGAACAATTTTCTCTATCGAATAGTATAATTATAAGTTAAAATTGAATGGGAAACATTTTGAAAATAGCGTTTTGAAAATGTCCACCAAGAACGCACCTGATTGGCCTATTGCTGACCAATAGAATTTGCCATATATTTATAGCCCCAAGATTTCACTTTCAAATGGTGAAAATCGGAGGTCTCTATCTTGTTCCTATCAAAAGTTATTGAAAAAACCGTAAGGTGTCTTCTATTTTGAAACGGATAGTAGTAACATGTTGTTCAAAATTTGTCCGTTTTCGGCGCTCTTCAATTTTTTGCAATACTTCTAATAATTCTTTTGGTGTTGAATATTCTCTAATTAATACTTGATCTTGAATACTATCAGGTAGACCTCGAATTATATAATCACTACGATGACGATCTGAAACTGTATATTCTGTCTCTAATAAATCGCATTGTCGCATGATATCAGAATAATATTGATGCATAGATTCATTATCATGATAACGTCGATTTCGAATAGCATCTTCCAATTCAATACGTGATGGGTCCTTCTTTCCTTCGAATTGGCTAATTAATTTCCGTTTGAAGTTATTCCAATCTAATTTTTGACGACGCATAAATTCCAACCATTTATCATCGATATTGGACAACAATTTCAATGTGCAGTAACATTTATCTGTATCTATGATAAACGCTTTATCATAAACAAGTTCGATTTCTTCTAACCATGAATTGATTGATTATGATTTTTCACTCGAAAATCTTGGTAATGTTTTTAAATCTTCCAGTACTAAGGCATAATGAGCTTTGACAGCCAAAGTGTCTGATGAACAAGTTGTATACGGTTGGGATTTCGTACAAGAACCAATTAATGCATTAACAGGTGAATCCATGGGACCTTGTGTAGTTATGATTGGTGAATATCGATCGATCATTAATTTTTGAAAATCTTTCCAGTTGGTCATTTGATCATCATTAACATATACAAACTGAGCAGCATGGTCTAATAGATAATATTTAGCTTTATTTGCCCAAGTACTTTCATCGTAATTCAAATCAATAAATGCACTTTTAATAGCCGTCAACCAAGCATATATGTTCGTATTTCCATTATAATAAGGAATTCTGGCTAATTCTTTATCTTCATTGCTATTAATTGAGTGGTTTATCGGTTGGGTTTGTGATGAAGTTGGAATAGTTTTTAACATTTGATTATCAAGTTCCGATAAAGCGATCATCTTCATTTCTATTGCATCGGTAGGAGTGAACGATGAAGAACTCGTTTTGAGTGTTGAGAAATCTGCTTTAATTGACTGACATGATGTACTTGTATTGTACAAATTGTCCATATTATTATTTTGGTTTGACATACTTGATGAAGTCACTTTTTCTTCTGCTGTTTGATTCGATATTACTTGATGAATGCTTAGTTTCGACAAATCTAAATTGTTTCTCGTTTGTACCATATAAATTAATGTTAAAAATTTAGTCTTGTGAATTTTTGTAGTAGCCTGGTTTGTAAACCTTCTTGAAACTCAAGAGGCGGGTCTGGTGCACCAATTATTAGCACTGGTTATACAGTTTTTGTATTCAAAAAATGAAAAAGAGTGTGTATTCATATGTGGATATGATCATGTCATATGTTGAACAATAGTATAAAGAACGATGATCACGTCATATGTAGAAAAGAAGATTATTGGAAGATGACATGATCATCAAGGGTCACCTAGATAACACACGCATTGGACCGATGTGGCAGATCATGGTCCAAACCTTCAATGAATTCCTATTACAAGACACGGCCCTCATTACCCGAAAGTCAGATAGCTATTACCTACCGCAGCGGGAATACCAGCTTGACAGCAGATGGTACTAAGAATCCCCGGGCTCAATCAGGCTGCCTTCAAAATTTGAACATCGGAACACTCAATGTTAGAAGCCTTCGAGACAACGGAAGGTTAGAAGAACTACTACTAGAACTGGAGAACATCAAATGGGATATAATTAGACTATGCAAAATCCGACGGAAGGATGAATGATTGATCGATATCAAACATGATCACCAAATGTACTATCGTGGAACATCAGATAGTCGAAATATTCGTGTTGGTGGCATCATTAACAAGAAACTGAAAGACCACGTCACCAATTTCAGTAACTTCTCCGACAGAGTAGCTAGACTGACAATCAACTTATCAAAACACTACACTCTACAAATCATACAAGTATACGCTCCAACAAGCAGCTACAGCGACGAAGATGTAGAAGAATTCTATGAATTAGTAACACAACAGCTCCATGAACACAAACATCACTTCCAAATTGTTATGGGCGACTTCAACACAAAGGTTGGCAAGAAGCAACAATGTGAAATAATGGTTGAAGCACATGGATTCGGCACAAGAAACGAACGTGGATCAAGACTAGTGGAATTTGCGGAAAAAGAACATTTGTCGGTGATCAATACATACAGGGTGTTCCAAAAGTCCCAAAGGAAAGTTTTCGTAAATATCTCTTATACAATTTGAGCGACTTAATCGTTTTTTTTAATTAAATGATAGTATATTCTTTCAAGTTTTATTTCATAAGAAAACCGTTAACAGATACTATTTTGAACTGCCACTTTTGACTTCAATATCAAAATGTACCCACTTTCGATTTCTAAACTAACATTTTCGAAGGAAATTCTCTGAGATACTTAATTGCGACTTGAAACGTTGGCCAAATCGAGGGCTCACACAGACTAGCTTCTGTATAAAATTTCAGAAGTTTTCGATATAGTTTTTCTGAGATATGAATTTTTCAAAATTTAGGCGTTTATCCATGTAACTTTTGGAAAATTTGAAAAATACATATCTGAAAAATACTACATCCAAAAGTTCTAAAATTTTGCACAGAAGCTAGTCTGAGTGAGACCTCGCTTTGGGCAAAGTTTCAGGCCAAAATTCGAAACTATAATTGTCTTTTGAAAATGGGGGTCATCGTGAACATAACCCACTAAAAATTTCATATCTCAGCCGAAACTGCATAAAAGCATGAACCGTTTGGAGGTCGTTGTAGTAGAGTGGTCGTGTAGCAAAAGGAGAAATATCACCTCACAAGTGTCTAATCATCATATGGGCTCAAAAGCTTTTCATCATCTCGGGTACTCGCATTTTTGAAAAATTGAAAATGGATACATTTTGATGTTAAAGTCAAAAGTGGCAGTTCAAAATAGTATCTGTTAACGGTTTTCTTATGAAATAAAACTTGAAAGAATATACTATCATTTAATTAAAACAACCGATTAAGTCGCTCAAATTGTATGAGAGATATTTACGAAAACTTTCCTTTGGGACTTTTGGAACACCCTGTACTTTAAAAAAAAACCCTGTCGGAAATGGACCTGAAAAAGACCAAAGGGAGCGACCAGCGAAATCGACTACATTTTATCAAACAATAGATCGATTTTCACTGATTGCTCAGTCATCAACCGTTGCAATATTGACAGTGATCATCGGCTCTTACGGACCATCTTGAGAATCAATTTACAGAAAGAACGAATAAAACTAATGCTCAATACAATAACATCCATTGACTACCAGAAACTTGAGGCACGAAAAAATGAATTTCAACTAAAGTTATCCAATCGATTCGGTCTAATCGAGCAAGTGAACGATGCTCATCTATCGAACATCAGCAAGCATATCACTGAAATCTTGTTAACAACTGCCAAAGACATATGTGGTATGAAGAAACGCAAACAACACAACAAGATATCAGAAGAGACGAAACAACTGATGCGCAAACTGCGAGAATGGAAACATAGTGAATGAACAAGAAGCCATATTGAATATGCCGAACTGTGCAAGACCATTAGGAAACGAGTGAAAGAGGATATTCGACAATTCAATTGCCAACTGATACAAACAACAATCGAGAATATCAAAAGCTTTAAGAAAATGAAACAGAAGCTTATGACAGGCAAGAAACGCCTATTTAGGATCCAAAAAGAAGATGCCTCAACAACATCAAATTCTGGAACGCGTCAAAGAATTTTATTCAACATTGTATGCCGACAATATCGAACAAATAACAATTGACAACGTTGAAAAGACCAACGCCCGTGGCGTGCTCCCAGCTGAAGTGCTAAAAGCTATTCAAAGCCTCAAGAATGGCAAAGCGGCTGGTCAAGATAAAATCACACGAGAAATTCTCAAATTGTGCAATAGTGAGACCCACAAGGCTCTAGCTGATTTATTCACTAGATGCCTGAAGCAGCGAAACATACCGACATCGTGGAAGGATGCCAAGATCATCATAGTCCACAAGAAAGGAGGCCAAGAAGATTTGAAAAACTACAGACCGATAAGCTTACTTTCAGTGATCTACAAGCTACTCGCAAGGATCATCGTCAAAAGACTCGAACCAACACTTGACTATGTCCAACCGAAAGAACAAGCAGGCTTCAGAAGCGGATATAACACCATGGATAATATACAGGTTGTACAACAGGTCATTGAACGGTACAATGAATACGAGATGTGGCTTTGTGTCGCTTTCATAGATTTCGAAAAAGCGTTTGATTGTATCAAGCTGAGTGCAATATTCGAAGTACTACAAAGACATGGTATTGAAGAACTATATATAAGCCTGTTGAAGTCAATTTACACGGATGTAACAGCTTCTCTGCACATAAATGATGACGCAGTTACGATCAATGTAAGAAAAGGTGTGCGACAAGGTGATACCATCTCGCCTAAGTTATTTTCGGCCGGCCTGGAGGAAATATTCAAGCGGTTAGATTGGTCAGAAACAGGCATATAAGTCAATGGCGAGTACCTTAGTCATTTACGCTTCGCCGACGACATTGTCATATTCTCTGACAGTGCTGGAAACCTCCAAACCCGAATAAAAGAACTAAATGAAAGCAGCAAACTATCAGGCTTAAATATGAACTTGAAGAAGACACAAGTTATGTTCAACAGCCGCTCGATACCATAGTCCATAAAGATAGATGATCATCAACTGAAACAGGTCGACAATTACATCTACCTCGACCGAATGGTTACAATGAGTGACGACATCATGGTAGAAATTTTAAATCGCACCAAGTTAGGTTGGAGAGCGTTTGACCAAATGAACACCATATTCAGAAGCAATATGCCTATCTGTCTGAAAAGAAAGGTGTTCGACCAGTGTATACTTCCAGTGTTAATATACGGTTGTGAAACATGGATACTAACTGTAAAGGCGATTCAAAAACTGAAGGTCACTCAAAGAAGCATGAAAAGACAAATGCTAAACATATCCCGTCGCGACAAGAAGAGAAACACATGGATTCGTCAGAAAACCAAAATATGCGGCATAATGAGAAGAATCGCCTCACGTAAATGGCAGTGAACTGACCACGTCGCTAGAAGATCAGACCAACGTTAGACCTCAGAAATCCTGAACTGGATACCAAGAGATTATAAAAGTCTCAGAAAACGCCCCATGAAACGATGGGCAGACGATATAGTTCAATACAAAGGTATCAGGTGGTAACAACTAGCGGCTTGTTGAAACAATTGGAAAGAAGCTATAGAGGTCTTCATCCTGCAGCGGATCGATACAGGCTGATGATGATGATGATGATATATTGTTGGATTCAAATAAAATGATTCAGAATTCTTAACTGACTAGTTAGTTTTTCAATTAAATCAATGATGACAATTATAACTATTCAATGAGATATTTTTTCTTTTCTCAAAGTTGTTTATATTCAACTTTAATTTGGCTAATGATTTTATTTGGTGATTATTTAGGTTTTGTTGAAATAATAATATATTGAAATACTTGAAAGATGAACAATAAATTTGTGAAAGAGTAGGGTTGAAACAAAAGAAAAAGCGAACGAGTTCATCTCTTACTTAATATTAATGAAGTTATCTTGAATAAAGATCATCTTTTGTATTGAGAATAAATCTTTAAAACAAATGTAGACCAATTGATTGAAAAAATGATTGATTAAAGTTCATTTCGAAAAATAATTTAGTTATTAAATGATGTTATGATTGAAAAATATTTCTATACGATAATTTGTGAAGATTATTTATTCTTATTAATATGTTAGAATTAATTTTTAAAATTTTAAACTATTCATTATATAGAATAATCAGTGTTAAATTAAAATAAATTTTAAATAATAAATTTATCCTTATTTTTATTTTTATATTTAAATAAATTATTTTCGTTTTGTTTTTTGTTTTTATTGAATAAGATAAATAATGTGTTTTTTGTTTTGTTTTAATGAAATAAAGATAATGATCGTTCACTGCATATCCGTATAAAATAATTCTCTTAGAATTTTTGCTTCATCAGCCATTTCTTGTTCTTGTCTCCATCCTTGTTTTCTTTTATCATGATGAGCCAACTAGAAATAAAATAAATAAATAAATTAGAATTATTATTAATATATATAACCTCATGATAAATCGTATCATTTTCTTCAAAATCAGCTGGTTTTCGTGGAAGAATATGAACATGAACATGCTAAAAAACACATAAATCGAAAATATTTTTGTTTATTTTTTTAAATTTAAAAACAAAAATAAATACTTTAATAGTTTGTCCGGCATATTCTCCATCTTGTATAGCAATACTTAATGATTTCGCTTGATAATATTCTTCAATTTTTCTTGCAATTAATTGTGTACATAGAAATAAATCATTTATTTCGTTGGAATTTAATTGACAAAATCGTTCAACACAACGAATTGGCGATAAAAGTACATCTAAATATAATTATGTTACTTTTTATTTAAACGATTAAAAAACGTCAAACTAACGTCCAGGTACAACTGGTTTTTTATTGACTAAAGCTAACGTCAATGTTGAACGAAAAAATATTTGACTTGTATTTATTTCTAATTGACCCCAACGAATTTTTTCTTCACTTTTATCATCAATTGGTACTAAACATTTTAAACAAGTTTTTTTTGTTTTTTTTCTAAAAAAAAAAGTATTCAAACCAATAATAATTGTTGGTGACATTAATGTATATATATCATGTCGACGATGTTCAATAATTGGCATTTTTTCTCTAACTTGTTCAATACGTGAAAGATCAATATCAATTGTACGAACAGATGGACTATCAACATTCATATCTAAAAGAACTGTTCCCCATGGATCAACAACCTAAATTTAATAGAATTATTTATTAAATTAAAAATAAATAAACAAACAAACCAATGAATGTCCATAAGATTCACGATTCATATAATGACAACCAACTTGAGCAGCAGCCACAACAAAACATTGATTTTCAATTGCTCGAGCACGAACTAACAAAATATAATCATAATAATAAATTGAGTGTATTTTATCAATTATTTCTAATTATATTTTAAATTCTATATATAGAATTATTTCTTATTCTTCTATTATATTTAATTATATCTAAGGAAAATGATTTTTTTTTTAAATCTTCTATATGTTAAATATCATAAAAATTTTGACGAATATTTTTAATAATATCTGTTTGTTTTTGTTATTTATAGTTAATTAGAAATAAAGCGAGAATAAAGATTGTTCCTAATAGAATAAAATCTTTAATAAATAAATCATTTTGTTCAATTTATTAGACAAAACTTGGTCAATATAATAGTCTAATCGATTGTTAGTCTGAATATAAATAAAAAAAAAATTTATTTGGTTAAT
>CAJNSZ010000061.1:37509-63212 GCA_905329745.1 Rotaria sp. Silwood2 | reverse complement strand
TTCTTTTGATACTGTCACAAGAAGTTGAAGTTAAATATTTAAAATCTTTTTATTTCTATTCGTTCTACGTATTGCATCATCCGTTGTAAGGGTTTATTTTTCATTACAATAGAAATTCACATATTTCCATAGGATAACTTTTTAGTAGAATTTAAAATTCTACTATAATAGAAATTTTAATTTCTACTTCAACATATATATGAATAATATTAGATAAAATAAATTCAACGAAAATTTTCAATTTTATAAAAATAAATCTTGTACGTGTTATATTTGAAGATAGAAAAAAAATTCTATTGAATTAAATTAAGTTAAAATAAAGATAATAAATATGATAAAGAAAAAAAAATTGTAAATCAAACCTGTTATAGAAAAAGTAATAAATGAAAGTATAAATAAATATCTTAAAGTCCATGCTAAATAATTAATTAATGGTTGTATATGAATTATTTTAAGAATTTCTTTTATTTGTTTATTATTATCTTGAATAATTGAATTTGTTATAATTAAATAAAATATAAAATATATAATTGATAATAAAATTTCCATAAATATAAATAACCAACGTGTTGGAATGGTTTTATGATGACGATATGATGTACAACTGATTCGACGATAATTTAAGAAATCATTTATTGATAAATCTTCATTTAATATTTTATTTAATATTATTGAATCAATAAATATTTTAATATAAATATATAATGGATAAGAATTTTTGAATAAATCCTATTTTAATTAAAATTTATTTGATTATTAAATGAAAGATAAAAAATTTAAAAAATACAATTTGTTCAGATGGATGTTGATGTCGTTGAAAAAAAGAAAAATCAATTTTTGAATAAAATTTTTCTTTAAATTGTTCATATTCAGACATTTTAACAATAATTGAATATGAAAAAAAATCATTGGTTAATTTCTCAATATCAATTATTATATTTATTGAATTAAGATAATTAATTAATAAATAATCATCTTTTTTATATTCTTCAGATAAATTATTCCATTGTATTATATTTGTTTTATTATATAATAAATAATTATCTTCTTTTAATTTATATTTAATATCATTTAATATTTCATTATATAAATAATTATCATTTGTTTTATTTAAATAACGTAGAATTATATTTAATTTTGAAGATTCATTTAAAAATAAATCATCATAAAAAGTATTATTATTTATATATGGATCAATAGAACATTTTTTATGTTGATCATTTATATTAAATAAATAATTATTTTCATTATTATTAAATAAATAATGAGAAAATAAAATAATTATTATAAATAATATTAATGGAAATAATAATTCAAATAATATTAATGGAATAAAATAAAATATTCGTTGACGATTTGTATACCTTTATATTTTAAATAAAATACAAGTTTTGTTTTAATGAAATTTATTTTTTATCTAACCGAATAATTCGTTTTAATAAAATAATTAATTTTTCCAATGATGAACTTGAAATTTTTTCATTTATTTCAATTGAACCATTTACAAATGACATTTTACTTTGGTGTTTTTTGTTTTAATATTGACCGCCATTTTTGTTTCTCATTATATTATTTCTTTTTTTAAATATAATATTATTTGAAATTAGAATTATTTTATTTCAAATATCTTTACTAAAATATAAACAAATTGATTTCATCATAGAATTTTTCATTTATTTAATATATCAGTTCATAAAAAAAAACTTGTCAAATAGGAAACCAAAAAAAAGAAAGAACTCAATTAATATATATTATATGAAAGTACTGAAATATTTTACCATATTCTTTTATGATTTGTCTAAGAACTTTATAGAATTCGATATAACTGTTATGTCTAACAGAAACATAATAACGATCATTTATTTGAATAAGATACAATGATGATATCAATCAACAAAAAAAAACGAATCCAATAGGAGTATACGTCAGATATCGAGGCAGATTGTCTGATCTTTCAACTTTTTTTTGGAAATCGAAGTATTATCTGATAATTTGAATATATTTTTTGCAAATAGGTACAAAATTGATTCATATTGAAGGAAATCTTGTTTAAGCATGGTCAATCAAACAAATATTGTTGAACACGTATTATAAATAGTTCGAGAAAATGAACTTGTTTATTATCCTCAAGAGAGATTATCAAAACAAATTTTCATAGTTATTATTATTAACTTGCCATGTTGGATAATTTGTTTTCTTTTTTAATTGAGTCTAAATTCTTTTTTGTCTGTTGTAGATTTATCACTAATTGAAAATATTCTTGAAAAAAAAAGAGTAGATGTCTTTTACAAGAAAATTCTCTTAGAATTATTTTAATTTTGTCTATGTATCAACAGTATTCAGTTTGGAGATTTTTAATCGATAGTGAAACTTTTCAACGTATGCGAGTACTTTTTAAATTGTCAATAGTTTGAAATACGATCAACTATGAAATAGGATAGATTTCCAACGAAATATTATTTAGATATTCCTATTGTGTTACGCTCTTATTTTATTTCGATGAAGGATCGTCTTTATTTACGATACAGATAATAATTATCACTTTTATTTTTACTTATACAACATCTTTAACAATTATAAATCAAATAGTCCAGAAGATATAAGCAACTTTCTACGTAGAATTTTACTATTTATAGAATTTTATTAATTTTCTTCTAAGTTCATATTGAAATAAATCTACCGTTAAATTCTCTTGAAAAAATCTATATTATGTTTGGGAACAAGTTCTATGTTCAGTAAAATTTGTATAGTATTATATGGAAATTTTCAGTAAAGAAATCAAGCTATATCACTATAAAATTCAATGTTCGATAACTATTATGTTTGTTCAGTTAACTAATTGTTTGCTCAGTATTAAAATTACAGTTTCAGTCATTAATTTAGTTTGTTGAATGAAAAATTCATTTACTCAGTAATAAGTTGTATTTTTATCAGTAATCACTTTTATATTGTCGATGAATATATGTTCATGGAAATAGAAGAACGATTGTTCACATTGACTGGTGATGACATCATCAATCAGTAGATACTATCTTACCAATGTAACAAACTTTGGCAAAAAATTGGATTCAATTGGCACGAATTTTAACCTGATTTCTTTGGTTACAAGGGCAAATTTCTCTGATTCTTTGGATTTTTTTCAAATAAATTTTAATTGATTTTTAATAAAAAAAAATAAACGATTTTAATCCGATTTTTTGCCAAACTTTTTTCCATGGGTACACCGTATCTTTCAATAATCATATAGATACGTTCTACTCTTTATTGATGTCAATCTTTACTTGACCTAATTTTTATATTTTATTATAGTTATTCGATATTTTAGTTACATATTAAGACGAATAGAATTGTTGAATTCTCTCTTTGTTCTAAATAAAACAAAGAAAAAGAAAAAGGTTCTCAATATGGTCTTCTTGTTTGTCGCTCTGTCTATCTCTATATAAATAGCTCATTTTTTTTTCTAAATAAGTCGAATTTTGATTTATGAAAGCTATTATTAATGATTTTATTTAAAAGCTAAATAAAAAATATCACTTTTGCTAACTCGGACGTGGCTGTGACATTTTAATACATTCTTCATTCAAACTAATACCGACACTAATATCCTTCTGTTAATTGTAATTACACGTTTTTTACTAAAATAAATTATTAAAAAACAAAACAAAAATAAATCAGTGAAATTTTTGAATTGTTTAATGAAGAAAAAATAATTTTTTAGTGAACAAGAACTACTGAAAATGTGATAAAAATTCATTGAACATTCATAATAAAAATCATCATGTTTTATTCGAAAGTATGAGAACAAAAAGTTACATGGAAAATATTCAAGGTATCCGAAGAAACCAGTTTTTTTAAAACGTATTTTTATATTGTTTAAGTATTTGCTAAATGATGAGAAAATTGTCAGCATATATGAAATGAAATATTNATGGCAGATGGATTATTGAGTTGACCTAATGTGCTTCCAGGATTTGAAGTTATACCAGCGACTGTTCGTCCTACATTAGATCCTTGAAATAAATAAATATCTTAGGTTTATGTTCAATTATATTTATTTGAAAGAAATACCAAATGTGTATTGTTGAATTCTATGATTACCATAATCAGCAACATATATCTGTTGATATTTATCAAAATTTATATCGTATGGACTTGATAGAAATGTTGGTGTATTTCCTGCAGTTCCTGTTGGGCCAACTATTACATTTGCTGCAGAATTCCACATGGCTGTTGAGCATAATGGTACCGATGTTTGTGCTAAACAATTCAATGCGCTTAAAACACCAACAAAAATAGAAATAAAAGCTAACCTGATGGCGAAACAGTTGTTGTTGTTACAGCTGAAATATATTTATTATTAAGTTTCATTGATTTTTATTAAGACAAACTTACGACAGTAAACCGCAAATGATTGAATACGATGATTATTTGTATCAGCTATAAATAAATTTCCAAATGCATTAATTCCCATTCCCAATGGATTACTCAATGTTGCTAATAAAACAGTTACTCCAAATGTTGCACCTTCAGTCCATTTTTGAATGCGTGCATTTGCTGAATCTAATATATAAATAGAACCATATTGGTCGACCATAACTCCTGTTGGACTGTTCAATTGATATGAGAATGAACCAGCATTTCCATTCGTATCACCAGCAACAGTTATACCATTAGCAGCACCTATTCATTTTATGGGTTTAGAATTAGATTCATCATTATAGGATTAAATCATAAATACCTGAATCCCATCGTTGGATACGATTGTTACTTCTATCAGCAATATATAGACTACTATTACTATCAACATAAATTCCCCACGGATAATATAATTTATCTGGTGTAGTACCAAGACCATTTCCACCAGCAACCTATAATTTAAAAATATTCAAAATAGAAAGAAATCTTTAATTTACCAAATTTCCAGCAGTTGTATTTCCGTTAAACCATTTAGTAACACGATGATTTGTTTGTTCTGATATATAAATATTATACTGACCATCAACAAATATACCATAGCTTGCACCAATTTGAGTAAATGCTGCACCATTACTATTTCCACCAGCAACAATATACCCAAGTGGGTCTCCTAATTGCCATCTTATAACTCTGTAATTTGTTGTATCCATTATAAACATTGTTCCATTAGCAGTTACATCTATTGCAGTTGGATAATATAATTGTGAAAGTGCGCTACCAGCTGAACCTGTTGAACCAGCTACTGTTGTACCGGTATTTGATCCTAATATCAATAGAAATATGTCAGTTTTTTCCTTTTCGTTTATTGAGAATACTGAAATATGATACAGACCTGGAGGATATCTTTGAATTCTATGATTATAATAATCAACAACATACATATAATTATAAGCATCAAAATCAACATCATATGGATTATAAAGTAATGTCGATGTTGATCCAGCCGTGCCGGTGGAACCGGCTGCTGTTGTAAATGTTGAATTCCATGTTGCTGTTGGACATACAGGAATTGTTGTTACAGCTATTTAGACATAATTTTACATTTAGATTTAAATATTATGCTTTTTTTATTTCAATTACTTGGAGGTGGAGTTGTTGCTGTTGTTGTTCCAGCTATGTNTAGGAAAAAATGAGTATTTTTGCAATAACTCAGGAACGGATCAACCGGACCTTCTCATCTTCGAACTTGACCGAGGTATTGTCAAGACTAAGCTGTGTAGAAAGTTTCATCACAATCTGACTCTGCTGTCAAAAGTTATCATGTAAACAGCCAACCGGACGGACGGACACACTGACTATTCTATAGTGTACTCACTTTTTGAGTACACAAAACTATGATTCTGTTCAAAACTAATATCAGATTCAGAATCAGCTTTAAAAACTGAGTCGCTTTATATATGTTGTGAATAATTCTGAGAAAAAATTTTTTTTTTGAAAAAATCCCTGTACCCCACCTCAGGGATGGTCTAGTCAAAAATCACAATTTTTTCAATAACTCAGCCATTTCGAGAATACTTCCTATTCCCAAAAGTTACACATTCCTGCATCGCCTTCTGACACGCAATCCCTTACCATCAATTCCGCAAAAAGCAAAAACGACCCTTTCCCTCAAAAACATGCAACAACCCAGAATTCCGGAATTTCTGCATATGCGGAATCACTAGGACATGCAGGAATTCTGGGTCATTCCTGCCTATTCCGGAATTACAAACATGTCATGAATGGCTAAATGATCATTTCTCGAGCTTGAGGAAATGCAAAGCGGAATTCCTGAATTTGTGCACAACCGCAATCATTGGGATATGCAGGAATTCCAGGTCATTCCTGCCTATTCCGAAATCACAAACATGTCATGGATGGCTAAATGATCATTTCTCGAACTTCAAGAAATGGAAAGCGGAATTCCGGAATTTGTGCACCACCGGAATGATTAGGATATGCAGGAATTCCGGGTAATTCCTGCCTTTTCCGGAATTACAAACATGTCATGGATGGCTAAATGATCATTTCTCAAGCTTCAAGAAATGGAAAGCGGAATTCCGGAATTTGTGCACAACCGCAATATTTGGGATATGCAGGAATTCTGGGTCATTCCTGCCTATTCCGGGTATTCCTGCCTTTTCCGGAATTACAAACATGTCATGGATGGCTAAATGATCATTTCTCGAGCTTCAAGAAATGGGGAGCGGAATTCCGGAATTTGTGCACAACCGTAATCATTGGGATATGCAGGAATTCCTGGTCATTCGATATAGATGCAATTCCGGAATTCAAAGGGGAATTGCATCTATATTTCTATCCCAATGTTAAGTAGAACATGAACACATGCACCTATGCAGGAATATGCACGAATATGCACGAATGTGCAGGAATGTGCAGGAATATGCACGAATGTGCAGGAATGTGCAGGGATGTGCAGGAATATGCAGGAATATGCAGGAAATCCTGGTCATTCCATATAGATGCAATTCCGGAATTCAAAGGGGAATTGCATCTATATTTCTATCCCAATGTTAAGTAGAAGATGAATACACGTACCTATGCAAGAATGTGCAAAACTGTGCAGGAATGTGCAGGAATTCCTGGTCATTCGATATAGATGCAATTCCGGAATTCAAAGGGGAATTGCATCTATATTTCTGTCCCAATGTTAAGTAGAACATGAATACATGTACCTATGCAAGAATGTGCAGGAATATGCAGGAATGTGCAGGAATGTGCAGGAATTCCTGGACATTCCATATAGATGCAATTCCGGAATTCTAAAACCGAATTGCATCTTTATTTCTATCGCAGTGTTATTTAGAACATGAATGCATGTACCTATGCAGGAATGTGCAGGAATGTGTAACTTTGCGGAATAGGATGACTGCTCGCCATTTCTTGGCGGATCCTTCTCATCTTCGAACTCGACCGAGATATTGTCAAGACTAAACTGTGTAGAAAATTTCATCGCAATCTGACTCTCCTTTCGAAAGTTATCGTGTAAACGGCCGGTCGGACACACAGACCGATTTTAGTAGTGTACTCACTTTTTGAGTACACTATAAAAAACATTTAAAACATCAATTTTGATTTATTCTTTGTATGAATTTTCTCTCATTTTTTTTTTCAAAACAATATATATCAAAAGTTTGATCACATATTATATAAAAAACATCTATGGTTTGATTTATGAATTAACATTAACTATTTCATCTTTCTCTCTCCTAAAAATGGGAAATAAAAAATGATTTTTTAAGAAAAATATATATTTATTTGTATGTGCATGTTGTAGGTCCGTATATGGGACCAGGACCACGACCTGGAAATGGAAGACATAGATATATATTTTTGCTTTATCAATCAAGTGAACAAATAAAGGAAGAGAAAAAATTCGATGATATTCCTCAACGTCGACAATTTCCGTTGATCAAATTCGTTTCTGATAATCATCTTCAATTGCTTGATGTGACATTCTTCACCGTAGATGCTTAATATTAAGTAACAGCTATGAAAGAGATATTAAAAAAAATAATAACTATTGAGTATTTTATTTTTTCCATGAAAATAAATTTTACTTCATTCTAAAAGAAGATAATGGTGAAAATTATTTTGTACATGAACATTATTATACCGATCTGTAACAATAATTGACTGATGTCTCAATAAATGGAAGTGTACTATTTCTTCTTAGAAGAAACTTCATTGGTACAGAGATAATCAAAATAGCATATTCGAATGCGTCTTTTTCTTCTAGTTCATATGTCTTAATTTTCATCAGTGTCATTATCAAAATATAAAATCGAAATATTGAGATCACAAATTCTCATCGTGCGATAACAACCTTGGATTATGCTGAATGACTTGATTATGGTGATGAAAAGTCAGTTAGCCATTGAACGTTAAATTCTATCTAAAGTAAAGATTTTTCATCTTAGGATGACTTTTAATAGGCTGTCAAAACTCTCAATAACTGGTAGTTTCCACTTCATTATTTCGATACAAAGATATTAGAAAAGATTCTGTTCTATTGATAAATTCATGCTAATCTGTAAAATCATGCAACTCTGCAAATATCTAGGCATTGTGAAACCTGAATACATGAAGTCTACGGATATAAAACATTTATTTTTAGCTCATTTTCTCTCTATTGACAGTCTTATTCTTTTTCGATTAGAGGAGCATTCAGTTGTGTTAAGTAATGATTTTAACCCTTTGAGGAGCGACTTTTTTCCAGAAAAAAGTTGCGTTTTCACTTAAAAGAATCAATCATAGTTGAAAATTAATAATCATGATCTTTTCATCCAGACTTAACGCAAAAAATGCACGGTGTCTATATCGAAATAGCGAAAACAAAATATGCATTCAAGAAGTATAATGAACAACAATTCAATAGCATATGAGAATTAAAACTAGTGAAAAAAACTAAAAATGTAATCAGTATGGAATTTCTCGAAACGACTAACAATACAAATATTTACAATGCAATTTTCACACATATAGCGTGAATTAGTCTTCTTCCCAAGGCAAACATCTTGTAAGAAAAATCTTTACCAAGATATTAGGTACAGAAAAGTAAACAGATCTTGAAAATTTAGGTACAAGTTTATGTGATTATCTTGTAGCAAGATCTGTAATTAGGTCTTGGCTGAAATATACATAGTCCAAAAATGACCACGATAGATCATGCATCGATGCCGCGAAAGACTTCTGAAATAACCTCTTCAGTGTAGAATTTGACAATGAATATGAATCTGGGGTCAGATTTCACCTAAAAACACAAGGAGCTGACATTGAGGCTAATTTTTTATTAAAAAAACGTTCGAAATCACCATCTTCATAAACATCCCTGGATGAAGATCGTATTTTTCTCGAACAGTTCAACACAATGAAGTTTCGAGCAGAGGTGAAATAATCTTTAGTAAGTGTTACTAAGTCAAGATGTTAGATCAGATTTTAAGATCGTGAGCGAGAAATCTCTCGTTTTTATATATTAATTACATCATATAAATTTGTACCCAAGATCTAATTACAGATCTTGTACCTAAATTTGTCAAGATATGCTCACTTTTCTGTACCTTGTGTCTTGGTCAAGATCTTGTTTACAAGATGTTTCACTAGGATTTCTAAGTTTTCGGCTAGTGTCTATGTACATACAACACAAGTTTTCTGAGGAGTTTTTCTATTTACTATTTAAGGTATGCACACAGGAAATGTTTAGCAGTAAGTCTAGTTAGTTGATGAGTCAGTGTAGAGATATTTCATAACGTCTATATGTGTACCACGTCTGTTGAAATACAATATTCATACTAAACCAAACAGTATTAGTGTGTTTAAAAGATTCTTTTCTTAGTCAAATTTCAAAACCGTATCTATACGGCCACGGTTCCCAAAGGATTGAATAAGAATATATCAAACTTAACGATTTTCGCAGATAAATCATGTTTACTGAAGAAAGTTAGGAAAAAACATAATCGATTTTGTTCAACGTCAGTTATTGTGCATTGCTGGATGAAAAATTTTGAAAGAGTTCTTTCTCCATTTCTTGTATTAAACTATATGAAATGTGACAGACTGCAAAAAAATTGTTACAATTAGAAACTTCAATACTTATCTGAAATTCAGATTGTATGCCTTCGTTGAACTATAGAAATGCATTTCTCTCGAAACTCATGTAAAACTGAAACGCAGACTAGACGCGTCTGGATGCATTTCAGATTTGAACGCGTTCTATTTTTGGGTCGATAGAAATACGTTTAGATGCGTTTTGAATATGATCGTGTCTTGATAGAAAAGATTTGAAAACTGGTGATGCTACGATTTAACTAACACTCGCGTTTAAATGCATTCCAGAGGCAGACATTGCTCTGTTCTGGAAACGATCAAATACGTGTAAACGTATTCAAGCGAACACAGATGTCTAAAACACGATTGAACGCGTTTTACGATAACAACAAAACTAGTTTTTTTTGCGGATAATTAGTAGGAATATTAAGAGTTTGAATATTCTTGATGGTTTTATATGACATGTCGAAGATTTTTCTGAATCAATCTATTCTTTATGATTCAACTAGATGGACAAAGTTAGTTGCGTATTAGTAAATGATCTTTTTCCAAGTATTTTTCACAAGATCATAAGAGGTCTTTGCAAGTAATATAGCATAGCTTTCTCGATATCTATATAATGATGATCTCGATAATACATTCTTCAAAAGAAAGAATTGTTTTTCCGATATCAGATCTCATCTTTCATGTTGCAGATGTTCTTAACTTTTCTAAGTTGAGCTTTTTCTTGTAGAAGGAATTTCATGTATCGCAAAAAACAATAGAATTCTCTTTTGTAAAAAAATGATTCAGATACAAAATAAAATTATTCGTTGGAAAAAATTTTAAAATTTCTTGTGGTAAAGCAAAGCTAAATAATGAAAGAAGAAATTTTTTATTAGAAAACAAATAGTGAGGACTTAAAATCTGTCTAACGAGATGAAATTAAGCGTCACATTCATTTATGATTACTTATTATTTTTTCATACATGTCAAACCTGAAAATTGAATTCAATTATTGAAAATTTACTTCAACTATTCAATTATTGAATAGTTGAACTTCAATTATTCAATTATTCCATGTTCACCAAATGTGGATGCGGAGAAGGGAGTTCAGGGGGAGACAACGAAAAATGAATAATTGAATAGCTGAACTTGAACTCTTCAATAATTGAATTCAACCTTCAGGTTTGACACTACTGGCCTACTGTAATATCTTGTTGAACATTATTAACCGAATTTTGTGAATTCTGTTGGAATTTTCTTCAACAATATTTATTTTAACAGTTTCATTGCTAACAAATCTTTCTTTCTTCCTTGTTGATTTGATGATTGTGTTGTGGAAGCGAGCATTATTGATTGATAGAGCTATTGTTGCTGGATGGGCCCGTCTTGAAGATTTAGCTTCTCAAGAAAGAAAGTATTAACTTGGGCTAAACATTTCCACTCGCGCTAAAAGATCATGATATTCCTTGACGAAAAGTATTTCAGGTCGGTATGCATACATATCCTTTACTCGAGGCCAAAAATTCACTACAACGACCGTCACTTATAATCTATAAGACATCGGCACGAACAGTCTTAAAGATACTTTCGTCTTATCAAGGTTTACTTAGAGGCAAAATATCAGTTCACAAACAAGTAAATAATTATAGCATCTTTCTGATTAAATTTCCAAACCAAATGAATATTCAATATGAATGGCTTGTTGTATGGTTTCCATGTTCCTCCACTTTACTCTGATTGTTGTTAGGATAATTATTAGCTTATTTCGTCATCATTGTTGTTTTAGTGATCGATCATTTCGTCGCACGGTAACACATCGTGTTCTGTTCATCGTTATCTATTCGTTACGTCACTTTTAATTAATTCTTTTCTTTGAAGATATGAAATTGATCAATTAATTCATCTTTATTTTGTGCATTATACATAAGATAAGGATTAACAAATCATATAGAAAAAAAAAAGAAAAAAGCTAATTTGCAGAGTAATGTTGGCAGCGATATTTTTTTTAGTATTGATCCAGTTGAGATGAGTCAAATGCGTTAATAACCGAGTAATTCGTTCGTCTAATCTTCGACAACAGGCTTTCTTTGTCTTAATATCATGACCTTGGAGAATTTCGGTGATGTCTACTTCGAATTTCGATTGTGCACGACGAATTTCCTCTGTCACTGAGGGCTGTGCAAATACGAGTACAAATTGTACTCTGAAAAGAACATAACTCTTCATGTACTCTAATCGACCCCCATATAGTATAGTGTACTTGGGAAAAAACCTAGGATTACTTGGTATGCACTCTCATGTACTCGGAAAAAATCCTAGAATCACTTGATATATACTTCCATGTACTCGGAAAAATATTTAGATCCACTTGCTATGTACTCTCATGTAGGGGTTTGGGTATGAGTGGTGTTCAACATCGAGTCATGTTCTTTTCATCTCTCAGCATCACCCCCACATCGACAAGCACCCGTACATGTCCACATTCACCCACACACACCAATGCCACCCACACTCACACCCGTCACACTCACACCCATACCACCCACACCCATACCCATTCACACGACACATTCACCCACAGAGTCATGCTCTTTTCAGAGTACAATTTGTACTTGTATTTGCGCATCTCTGCTGTCAGTTGCACGATGTTTGGATGAATTATCGAGACACGATTGGCAAATGCATTTTGCCAGCCTTTCACCGTATTGTTGGATCGAGGTACACCAGCCATGACACGATCATGAATATTCCATAATTTGTGATCAAATTGAGGCTTCTTTCGACCAGATCCTAAGAATGGCGAATATATTTCAAGTTTTTCAAGGACGAAGAAAAAAATTACCTCTTCTTTTGGATTCACTATTCCAAGTTTTTTCGAAGTAATCGAGTAAGTCGTCGGTGTCGTTGTCGTTGTCAAATTGATCGACAGTTAAGGGGTCCCCCCTCAGAAATGATTTCCCACTTAGAATGGGTCTTTTGAACTGAAAATTTCAGAGATGAGTGATCCTGAAGAGATACGCCTCTGGTAAAAATTTCAGCTCTATAGGTCGTACTAGACCGGATTTCCAGCGATTCATAGGCCATTTTTGATCTTCAGGACAATCTGGATAACTTCGTCGCAATACGAGGAATAGAACTTTTGGTGGTTTCAAATTAAACCCAATGTCAGTACGTAACTATTCATCAGCCAGAATTTTTAAATTCCATATTGTTCATTTTTTATGAATATTTGAGTAGGCATGTCTTAAAAAAAGCATAAAAAACAACGATCTGACGACACTAAATTCCACTTTTCTCAGCTCAGGAATCGATTTTGAAAAAACTGGTCGATGAAAAGTTTCCTCTCATTGAGACCTTCAAAACAAAACAAAATGTGTTATATCTTGAACCGTGCGTGAGCTATCTCAATTTTTCTGACTGAAAATCGTGTTCTGAGCAAATCGTTAAAGAAGTTTTAGAAATGATTTTTTTCTTCAAATGCAGGAAATAATGATATATTGATAATATTTATGTGGAATTTTTGAAAGCACGCAATAGATAGCCTAAGCTAGCACTACAGGTCGTACTATATGACATAAGAATGTTTATTCGATACTGATAGAAGTAAAAAAGCAGTCTTCGCAAAAATCATAAAAACCGCGAAAATCTCTCCGAAAACCGGGTAGTGAGGTGGAAATCTCCTACGAAAGTCTGTAAAAATTTGGCCTTTTTTTAAAAATTTATATATATTCTGAAAGAGCAAACTTCGCTGCATCTTCCTATGATAAAAATTCGACTTCGATTACTTTACCGAAAAATGGATTTTCTGAGGGGGGACCCCCTTAAGTCAAATGCAGCTATAACTTCATTCACTGCAACAAAGGGAAGAACAATTAATTCTTTTACATTTAAACGAAAACGCTCATCTTCTCTGTATTTGGTTGCCACTCCTTTGTTTTGAACTTGCCGCCATATCGCTTATGAAAAATGAAGATATCCCATAAGAAACATTTTTATTATTTTTATCTTTTCTGTGAATAGAGTAGAACGTACCTTTGTATAAAACGTTAGGTAACATCTCTCTGACTTATTTGATTGTACCAGTTTTGATATCAGTCATAATTGAGTCAGGTTGGAAATTGCCTTGTTCGAACACTTTTTCGACGAAAAAATTGTAATCTTGATTGCTTTTACCAACTAATAATTCATAGACGAGAGGAATAATTGCATTAGTCATCATGGCGTGTAATGTAAAGAGTTGATAAACATCATCCGAACACACCTACATCAAATATAACCAGAAAAGAATGAGATACACATTTTATTGATAGTTCACCTTGAATGTTCCATCAGCGAACCAATGTTTGTTTTGCTTCAGAATAGATATATTACTTTTCGTCGTAAAGATAATTAATTTTTCGTCTCCGTGAAAGATGAAATCTTCATCACGATATGTCTTTCTTAATTTTTCTGGTAAACGACCATTAATATCGCTTGCTTCAGGTGTACGTTATTCTCGAATTGTGAGCATGAATGTGTCATTTTTAGGAAGTTCAACAGCGGCATTCAGAGGATATGTTTGTAAAGCCGAATGAAAAATTCAGCTGGATGATTCATCTGTCGTTGCAGGACGAGTTTTAATTTCGTTCTTCAATTTAATAGCTGGAATATGGTCAGGTTGTGGAGCATAGCAGTGCAATCTTAGTGATGAGAGAAATGCGTCCATGGATAAATTGGTATGACAGCGTGCTTAATTGATAAATGATTTTCATTCGAATTAATTGATTGACGTTCATAGTGATTTTATCTTTACAATCTCGATTCTTACATCGAAAGATCAATTTTGTTGTTGTGGTACGTTCTATAATGTAGATGTAACTTTCATGAAGGAGCATTGGTTTTCCTTTTACAGACAGGAGTTTTTCGATTTGTGACATTTTGTGCGAACAGTTGTATGTAGTAAACGTTGAAGTTGATATATGAAATGTATTTTCAACCGCATCAATGTATATTTTTATATATTCTGGTCACATAATTAAGAACATTAGATCAGTGTTATCGGGTAGCAGACATTTCACACCAGGTCATTCCGAACTTCGAACATGTGCCCGGGTGTTCGGAAATGATTTTTTGCCTTAACAAATTTTTGACGAGAGTTCGTAATCCTTTTTGACCAGGAGATCGTAATTGAAAGAACAGGGAGATCGGAAGGCGCGACCGGGAATTCGAAATGGAATGATCAGTACTATTTGTGAAGTAGTGTCCTGGGATCGGGATGAAAAGACCCGGTGTTCGTAATTCAATTTACCAGAAGATCGTAACTGATTTATTCTGATATTCGCAACGGTTATAAAAAAATTTTTAAATATAAAATCAGGAATGGAAGTCATTCACTTCGTACTCTCGTAATTATATGAACACCGTCTGTCTTTCTGTGTCTCTACTCTCAACGCTGTAATAACTGTGTAAGATGTTTGTATTCTTTCTCTTATGATAGAAATCTCTGTGTTTTATCAAAATTAAAACAAAAAAATGTTTGCTCTTTCTTATTATTTTGTTCTGTTTCTTGAAATATTTCTTCTTTTGTTTGTTTGTACTATTTCTTGTGTCTTTCTCTATATCATCATCTAACGAGGAATATTTCCAGGTGTTAGTTCGCTTTTCAGTCGAGATTTCGCGCATCTTGTAGCTCTTAGTCAGCTATGTCTATGGTAAAAAAATAGTTCGGGTTTCTGGCTTGTTTCTGAGGAGATATCGAGCTTCTACTGAATACTCTCTATAGTACGCCCACATTGACAGCAAAGCTAAACTTTTGAATTTTGATCTGAAACTCTGCCTACATAAAGGCCTCAGCTAGACTAATTTGCATAAAAAAAATATCAGAAGTTTTGAATAAAGTCTCTTCAAGATACGAAGCTTTGAAAAAAGTGCATACTATATATATTATTTATGAAAAAGGACTGTATCTTGTTAGTTTGATATCTTAGAGAGACTTTATTCAAAACTTCTGAAATTGCTTATGCAAACTGATCTAGCTAAGACCTTTATGCAGGCAAAGTTTCAGATCAAAATTCGAAAGTATAGCTTTGCTGTCAATGTGGGCGTACTATAGAGAGTATTCACTAGAAGCTCGATATATCCTCAGAAACAAGCCAGAAACCCGAACTATTTTTTACCATAGACATAGCTGACTAAGAGCTACAAGATGCGCGAAACCTCGACTGAAAAGCGGATTAAAACCTGGGAATATTCCCTTGTAAGTTCTTTTTTCTTTGCATTGAAAAAGAGTATTGTGTTCATCAGGACGGTGTTTGTGTACTGTCTTAGAATAAAAACTAGTGAGTCATTGAACATCTCTCAAAGAAGAGCAAACATGAACACATTTTTGAACATCCTGTCTTTTTTCATTACAATCTCCCTGTTTTTATTATTACGATCCTCCCGGTCATTTTCATTCCAAACTCCCGTCAAATTTCAGAGTTTTATCTCTAAAAATCAGCTGTCGCTGCTCGTTACGATCTTCTGGACAACTTTCATTACGAACACCCTGTTTTTTATTTTTGATCGATTTTGTCATTCCGAACTGCCGTACACTGAATTCCGAATACCTTGTCTTTTTTCTTATGTCCGGAGATCGTAACGAACATCTACTACCGGAGATGGTAATAAAAAGCTGGTGCGAAATGTCCCTTTCCCATGTTATCGTTTGTCTAGATTATGTGGAAATTCATGAACCGATTGACAAGTCTAATTATTTTTCGATCACTTCAGCTCTATGATGATGTCATTTGATTAACATTTTCTATTGATCCGTTTTCTCAATTGAAGCGACATGCCTTAGAACAATCTTTTATTGTTATTGTACACATCTCTTACAATTGTTCATTTCTTTATTTTATTTCGACTGATTATACAAAAGAATCAATTAAGCGAGATGCCACAAATCGATCACAACGAACAAAAAGCGACGAATTGTACTAGTACCTGCTGTTTTATAGATAGAAATAGAATGATACGTCAAATAGAATCTAAACGATGAAAAAAAATTGGATATTCTTCACAAATCAAAAAGAAAGAAGACGTTTTCTAGATATTTGTTTGAATAAAATAGTGGACAATGCAATTTTATTGGAAAATGGAAAATACACACACGTGTTCAGTCAAAAATGAAAAAAAAGCGTTTATTAGATAAAAATGTTATATTTACGATGAATAGTAGGCTGTTGTCCTGTTGTGCCATGAGTACCTTCAGTATTTGATGGAATATTTGAAGATGTTCCATTTTTTGAGGTAGGATTATTAATCGATTTTGGATTTGAAGAAGAATTCTGATAAGTCTTAGTATTAGACGGTGTATTTTGATTAGTTGGTGAAACAGACGCTTGATTTTCTGATGGAATTCTCTCCACTTTCTATAATCAACATATTTACGTTGAATTTCTATAATGTTCCCCTGCATTAACAATTTAAATAACATACCGTAAAGCTATTCTTTCCTTTTGTAGAACTGCTTTGATTGCTAGCAAGAGAACTTACTCTAAAATCAAAGAAATATAAAAAGAAGATTAAAAATGAAAATTTTCTAGAAACCCGTTTAATTTGTTAGCTATTGCAATTCCAATAGCAACGGCACCTCCAAGAGCTGCTGCACCACCAATAGCACCGCCAGCTATCATACCTATATTTGATGAACTCTGAAAATAACAAATATTTCATAGAATAAGAAACAATTATATGAATCGAGAGATTCTTCTAATGAATTTGTTCTATACCTGGCCTGATCCAACAGTCGTACCACCTCCAGCAACATTTGTTGTTGTCGTTGTGGCTCCAGTCGTAGTTGTTGCTCCAGGTGCAGTTGTTATCGTTGTTGTTATCGTTGTGACTCCAGTAGTAGTTGTTGCCCCTGGTGCAGTCGTTGATGTTGTTCCTGCAACGGCTGTTGTTGTTGTTGTGACTCCAGTAGTAGTTGTTGCTCCAGGTGCAGTTGTTATCGTTGTGGCTCGAGTAGTGGTTGTTGTGGCTCGAGTAGTGGTTGTTGTGGCTCCAGTAGTAGTTGTTGTGGCTAAAGTAGCTGTACTTGTTCCTGTCGTCGTAAGCGTCGTTAATATTGTTGTCGTAGATGCAAGAATTGGCGTCGTGGAAGTAGTAGTAGTGGCCGTTGCTAAAAAGGCAAGAGATAAACATGTTAGATTAATGATGAATTGATCTATAAAGTGAAGGATTAATGAACGGCTTATAGAAATGATTGAAATAAAACTTATATCGGCTTGTCTAAACGTAACACGGTTACGTTTTTGCCCACATATTTGTTGATTATCTCGGAAATTGTGAGAACTAAAAAGTTTGTTCAAATACCATTCGACGCAGCTCATCATATTCTATTTATGCTACAAAAGCGAAACTTTTAGGTAGGAGTCTCGAGTTTCCAGAAGGAATTTTGTGCTGCGTAACACTGTTACATAAAAAGACGTTAGGTTTGGAGTCCTCTTGCCTAAATTACAATTTCCTGCGAAACTTGATATGGAAATTAAATGTATCGAGAGCAAATTTTGTAGAGCATCAAACAAACTTTTCCAAGGTACAAAAAGTTTTCATTTAACTATCTTTACTCATTGATGAAAATCAAAAATGGAACGTAACGCTATTAAGTTTTTTTTTCGTAAATTGATATCATCTTTTTTATTCGGCATGGATTCGTCTTAATCGATTTTTTTTAAACATCTAAACAGATGGTTCTGCGACTCTAACTGATAAAGTTCGCGTCGACTCCAATAGACAGTTCTTATGTCCCTGTAAGACTCAGTGTTTCCTGCGGCAGTAAAGTGTACTTCTGCTATAGATGAGAAACGTACTCAATAGGAAGAATTTTGAACGGTCGAGTCTCTATTTGATTTTGGACTCTTTCCGTGGGATATGAGTGATTTTTAGGACTTTGGCATCTCATGAAGGAATCATTTTTTTGAGCTGAAATTTTCCAGACATTTCACTCATAAATACATCTGTTTGTGAACATAATCTTAACTCGAAATCTCGTAATTCAGTTTGCTGGTATATATCATGCCATAGACTGATGTTGTAGTAACATGTCTATAAGTCTCGACAGAAGGCCTTAGGGCAATTATCCTTTTGGCGGTTCTTCGTACCTTAATTGTGTCTACAGTGTGCACATAGTTTGAACTCAAAAGCGATCAGGCAGTTCAAAATATTCCGTCAATATGTACAAGTTACTATGATCAACGTTAATCATAGTCAGAAACATCAGAAATGAAACAAAAATTAGAGATTTTCAGAGAGGTTTGTCAGTAAATACGTAAACCAAAGGACAAAATCAGGTTTGAACTCTATCCAGTCGCTATTTAACACTTATAATAGGAAAGTTATTGCTCAATTATATAAACTCAAGATGCTACCAAAAATTAAGTTTTCGTAACAGCGATACGTTCATCTAC
Source organism: Rotaria sp. Silwood2 (assembly GCA_905329745.1). Classification (NCBI taxonomy): domain Eukaryota; kingdom Metazoa; phylum Rotifera; class Eurotatoria; order Philodinida; family Philodinidae; genus Rotaria; species Rotaria sp. Silwood2. Next base: position 43,773 of record CAJNSZ010000061.1, on the reverse strand, counting down.
CTCAAGATACAATATTTTTGAAAAACAAAAGTGGTGCATTAGATTCGTCTTAAAAATTTAGTAACGGTGCACTTGTTTGCTTACAAGTATTCTGTATGCCGCTCACCGAAATTTTAAAATAAGGTCTTTTTCGTCACGATGTTACAGCAAAATAGATCAAGCTCTATTTCGAGAATATCTCAAATTTAGAGGAAAGGACACAAGTTGATTATTTTACTAAATTAAAGGCTGTACTTGATAGTTTACAAAACACTTCAAAATGGGGATTCGGAGCTAAGCATCAAGGTGCGCGGTTAGTATCAAAGTAAGATAGAAAAAACTGTAACGGACCATATGGTAATTAAAACTTACATATATTTGTAAATATCCAAAGCAAAAAGGTTTTCAAACAACAAAATATTGTTTTCTACTCTTTCAAGTGTACTCTGCAACATGCTGTAAAAGTTCATGTTGAATTTTGAAATAAATACTTAATGCCTGAACTAGTGCGTTACGTGAACAAGTCAATACATACTCGTGGTGAGTGTTGTAGTAGTTGATGCTGTTGTTGTAGTATGTGTAGTAGTAGTTGGTCCCGTTGTGGTAGTTGCTGTTGTTGTAGTATCTGTAGTAGTAGTTGGTCCCGTTGTGGTAGTTGCTGTTGTTGTAGTATCGGTAGTAGTAGTTGGTCCCGTTGTGGTAGTTTCTGTTGTTGAAGAAGTGCTGGAGGATGTTGTTGACGAAGTGCTGAATGATGTTGTTGAAGAAGTGCTGGATGATGTTGTTGAGGAAGTTCTTGTAGATGTTGTTGAGGTAGTTCTTGTAGATGTTGTTGAAGTAGTTCTGGTAGATGCTGTTGTTGAAGTTGAAGTTGTCGATGTAGTAGTTACTGTTGTCAATGTTGTTGTTGATGCATTGTAGACTATTGAAGAGTAACAATCAATATTGACAGAGAAAGATTATTAATTATACATTGACTTACCACATCGGAAAAGAACGACCCGATGATTATTTTGATCAGCAATATATAAATTACCTATTGTATCGAGTCGCATACCCATTGGAGAACTGAAAGCCATAGATATAATAGTATCTCCTGTTATTGAACCAGGCGCAAATCTTTGTATTCTATTGTTTCCTGCATCCATGATATACCTATTATGTGAATATGTAGGAGAAAAATATTTTTATAACTAATGCAGTTTAATAGAATTTACATAAAATTATCTGAATCCAAAGAAACTGCAGTAGGAAGGTTTAAAAGAGATGAAGTCGAACCAGATGTACTCGTTATGCCAGCAACAGTAGTAGCAAAAGCATAACCTTGTATTAAATAGAAAATGAATTATAATTTTAAAGAAAAAAAGAAACTTTCTTTTGGAAATAAACCTTTTATCCATTGTTGCACTCGATGATTGCCTCTATCAACAACATAGACAGTACCATTGGAATCAATATGAATACCCCATGGATTATTTAAATGAAGTGATGAATTTCCAAGAACACCAACACCGGCAACCTAGAAGAATTAACAAATAAAATTAGTGAAAAATAAAATATTCTTACCAATTGACCAGCACTTGTATTATACGATAACCATAAAGTAACTCTATGATTACTATATTCGGAAACATATATATTTCCTTGATTATCAACGAAAATTGAATAAACTAAACCAAGTTTATCAAGTGTAGCACCATTTCCTCTTCCACCGGCAACAGTATAACTTAGAGGTTGATTTGGCAACCACTTTTGAACTCTATAATTGTTTGCATCTGCTATATACATTGCTCCATTTACATCAACAAATATTGATGTTGGATTATATAATTCTGAATATGATGAACCACCAGTTAATGTGTAACCAGCTACTGTACTCCCAGATAGAACTCCTATTTGATCGAAACAAAAAATATTTTAAATATGTTTTTGAAAAGGAAAATTTGATTTTTTTTAACCTAATTGAAACTTTTGAATTCTACTATTTCCATAATCAGCAATATAAATATTGAAATTTCCATCAACAAAAACATCATGTGGACTATTTAAATTCGTAGATGACGTTCCAGAAGTTGATGAATTTCCAGCTACAATTGACCAACTTGTATTATAAACACCTGTTTGACATGCTAAATTCGGTGATAATGCTAAAAAAAAAACAACATTTTCCTATGTATATTTCGAGAAATGTCAACATACTTGGAAATGCCAAAATTGTTGTTGTTGTTGGAGCTAGCAATTTAATTTAAATTTTTATTATCTATGAATTTGTTTTCTTAAGATAAACTTACGACATAAAACATTAAATGATATAATCCGATGTGATGAAGTGTCAGCAACAAATAGATTATTTGAAAAATCCCAATGCATTCCATATGGACTTGCCATCGATCCCGATATAACTGTTACACCATATAGCATTCCTATTAGCCATTTTTGAATTCGTGAATTTCCTGAATCTAAGATATACATATAACCATATTGATCAAATGTAATAGATGTTGGGTTATTAAATTGATATGACCATGGACCTGATACTCCACTTTGCCCAGCTATCGTATAACCGATAGGTGATCCTTGTATTAAAAATGAATTAATTATCAATAAAAGTATGAAAATTATTTACCAGAAATCCATTGTTGAACACGATGATTTGATCGATCAACAACATGTATTGTTTCACTATTGTCAACATAAATTCCCCATGGATAATTTAGTTGTGCTGGTGCACTACCAGCACCAGCTCCACCTGCCATCTTTAATTTACAACAAGAAAAAGATATATTTATGAATTAAATGAAACAATGAATATTACCAATTGTCCAAAATTATTATTTGATATTGTCCATTTAGTAACTCGATGATTTCCATATTCCGATACATAAATATATGTTTCATTAAGAACAAACATAGCATAACTAAGTCCTATCTTATCTAATGTTGTACCTGAGCCACGACCATTAACAGCTATAGAACCAAGTTGATTTCCTACTTGCCATTGAAGAACACGATAATTTGATGTATCTAATATATACATATTATCATTTGAATCGACATAGATTGCAGATGGATTATAGAGTTGACCTAATGTGCTTCCAGGAGATGAAGTTATACCAGCGACTATTTGTCCTACATTTGATCCTTGAAATAAATAAATATCTTGGATTTATGTTCAATTATATTTAATTGAAATAAATACCAAATGTGTATTGTTGAATTCTATGATTACCATAATCAGCAACATACATTTGTTGATATTTATCAAAGTTTATATCGTATGGACTTGATAGAAATGTTGGTGTATTGCCTCCAACTCCTGTTGTGCCAGCTATTAAAGTTGCTGAAGAATTCCAAATAGCTGTTGAACATAATGGTACTGAAGTTTGAGCTAAGCAATTAAATAAATTTCAAATAGAAACAAAAACAGATTTAATATAAAAATAAAAATTAACCTGATGGTGCAGCATTTGTTGTTGTTGTTACAGCTAAAACATATTAATTATTAAATTTGATTGATTTTTTACTAATATAAACTTACGACAGTATACAGCGAATGATTGAATACGATGATAATATGTATCAACTATAAATAAATTTCCAAATGCATTAATATTCATTCCATATGGATTACTGAATGTTCCTGATAAAACAGTTACTCCAAATGTTGCACCTTGAGCCCATTTTTGAATGCGTGAATTTCCCAAATCTAATATATATATAGAACCATATTGATCCACCATAATTCCTGTTGGACTATTCAATAGATATGCCAATGAGCCAGCATTTCCATTCATATCACCAGCAACAGTTATACCATTACCAGCACCTGTTCATTATAGGATTTACAATTAGATTCATCATTATAAGGCTAAATCATAAATACCTGAATCCCATCGTTGGATACGATTGTTACTTCTGTCAGCAATATATAGACTACTATTACTATCAACATAAATGCCCCATGGTGAATTCAGTTTTTCTGCTGTACTACCAGCACCATTGCCACCAGCAACCTATAAATTAAACATATTCAAAATACAAAGAAATCTTTAATTTACCAAAGTTCCAGCAGTTGTATTTCCGTTAAACCATTTAGTAACACGATGATTTGTTTGTTCTGATATATAAATATTATATTGATCGTCAACAAATATACCATAAGTTGCACCGATTTGATTAAATCCTCCACCATTACCATTGGCACCAGCAACAATAAAACCAACTGGATCTCCTAATTGCCATTTTAAAACTCTATAATTTGATGAATCCACTATATACATTGTTCCATTTTGTGTTACACTTATTGCTGTTGGATAAAATAATTGTGAAAGTGTACCACCAGCTGAACCTGTTGAACCAGCTACTGTTGTACTGGTGTTTGATCCTAATATCAATAGAAATATGTCAGTTTTTTTCTATTAGTTTATTTAGAATACTGAAATATGATACGAACCTGGAGGATATCTTTGAATTCTATGATTATAACAGTCGGCAACATACATATAATTATAAGCATCGAATGCAACACTATATGGATAATTAAGTAATGTTGATCCTGTTCCAGCCACACTGGTTGAACCAGCTGCTATTGTAGATGTCGAATTCCATGTTGCTGTTGCACACAGAGAAATTGTTGTTACAGCTATTGAGAAATATATATATATTTAAATATTATGCTTTTTTTTTAATTCGATTACTTGGAGGTAGACTCGTTGTTGTTGTTGTTCCAGCTATAAGTTTTCAAAAGCTTTTTATGAAAACCAATCGTTTAAATAAATATACTTACGACATAATAAACCAAATGATAATATTCTATGACGTGACGTATCAGCAATCACAAGGTTGGCAAAAAGATCAATTTTCATTGCTGATGAACTGCTCATTGTAGCTGATATAACAGTTCTACCATAACTATCTCCAGGAAACCATTTTTGAACTCTTGAATTTCCAGAATCCAACACATATAAATAACCATATGGATCTAATATAATGGATGTTGGATTATTAAATTGATATGACCATGAACCTGGATTACTTGTTGAACCAGCTACAGTTACACCAGTACTTGATCCTTTTAGATAATTATTTTTTAGATTTTATCTTAAATTTTGCTTTTCTTGCTTACCTGCATCCCAACGTTGTACACGATGATTTCCTGTGTCAACAACATAAATTGTCTGATTGGAATCAACATAAATACCCCATGGTGAATTTAGTTTTTCATTAGCATTTCCCTGACCATTTCCACCGGCAACCTGTTATTAAAATTAAAAAATTTGGAAAAAAGAAAAACTCTAAAACAAAACAAAATCCTACCAAATTTCCAGCAGTGCTATTTTGACTAAGCCATGCAGTAACACGATGATTCGAACTTTCTGATACATAAACTGTATATTTATCATCAACAAATAATGAATAACTTATGCCAATTTGAGTAACTGCCCCACCATTACCATTACCACCAGCAACAATATAACCAATTGGATCTCCCAATTGCCATCTTAAAACTCTATAATTTGATGTATCCATTATAAACATTGTTTCATTAGACGTAACAAATATTCCATATGGATTATATAATTGTGAATACGTACTACCAAAAGAACCTGAAGTTCCAGCTGCAGTTATACCTATAGTCTGTCCTAAAACAAAAAAAGTTCTTTTAATGAAAGAAAACACCAATATTAAATATATAAACCTGATTGAAATAATTGAATTCTATGATTTGTTCTATCAGCAACATACATATTGCCATATGCATCAAAATAAATATCAGATGGATTATATAATAATATTGAATTTGATCCAGCAGTTGATGTTACACCAGCTACTAGTGACCATGTTTGATTCCAATCAGCAGTTGCACAAATTTGATTTTGAGATGATGCTAAATGAATCATTCATTGAATTTGTTTTTTTCTATGTTAGATGGAAATATAAAAATTACTTGGTGATTGTGTTGTTGTTGTTGTTGACAATGCTAAAGAGAAAATAATATTTTAATTTCATATTTCTTTCTTTTTACTAACAATAATTGCAGCAGTGTCACATATCCAAGATTTTGGAGATGCCACCACATCTCCTGCGGGAGATACCGCATCTCGCGCGAGAGATGCGAGTGTGGGTGTGGGGGATGCGTCTCTCTAGAGGAGATCTTACATCTCCAGTGGTGAATGACCTCATCTCCCGAGTGTGGGTGCCGCGTCTCCCGCTGGAGATGCGGTGGCATCTCCAAAATCTTGGATATGTGACACTACTCAATAATCGAAAAGTTTGGAAAATTGT
>CAJNSZ010000061.1:4215-37409 GCA_905329745.1 Rotaria sp. Silwood2 | reverse complement strand
CACAGTTTTGTAAGCCCCCCCCCCCCCTCAAAAATCTATCTCAGCCCAGGAACATCCAAATTGCATGAAACTTTCAGGATATGTTGGGGCTGGAGATGGGAGACTACCATAAAATTTTCGGTCCTGGTTCGTTCAATACATTAATATTTTTTGTTGGAAAGAGCATCTCAAGATGCAGGGCATGATGGAGCCGTTTTTTTGAAATAGTCCCTTTTTAAGCGCAAAAAAGAGATCACAAGTTCAATTACTGAAAAAAGTGTCAAAAAATGGTAACCAAATCATATAACTGGCTGTATAGTGACCAAACAAAGGCTTAATCAAAAAAATGGCCCCATCATGCCCTGCGCCTTGAGACGGTCTTTTAAACAAAAAAAGAATATTAATGCATTGAACGAACCAGGAACGAGAAATTTCGGATGTGCTTTTGAGACAGCGGAAACTCAGAAAGAACGAAAAACATTTTTTGATTTTTCAAAAAACAGCTGGTTTTTCGAATAGGGGTTGACGGAAATCTTGAAAATTTTTTGGGATAAATGAAGTAACGAGAAAAACAAATTATTGTTTACGAAAGAGTAGATGACGGGCTATCTTCCCATGTATTTATCTCAGCTTTGACCATTTCAACGAAAACTGACATTTTATGAGGTAGGGGGGCCTTAACTACTAGTTGGATCTTGAGTGCATGCTTTTTGCTTGAAGAATCACGTGTAGCTTGTTTTGGAATTTTGAAACAAGCAAAACATTTTTCCACACGATGTTGTAAGAAACATGTGACAGTAGAAGTCATTTCTGCTAGATGATCATGAATTATGATGCTAATTGTTTTTCACTATTCATAACTGTCAAGATAGCTTAGAAAATATCATCATATTGCTTAGCAGCTGCTCTGTCTGTCATTCTTAATGTTGGGGATGAAAAGTCAAGACACGATGTGTGTACAATCTCCTCCAGAGTCAATTAGTGCCTAGAATAGAATTTCAGGCTGATCGCTAATTTATCAGTCGAATCATTTGCTAGTGACTTCTATTCTCGTTTGACTGTTTTAGTCATCGTTTTTATATTTGATGAGTTTTCTCATTTAAAACGCTTCTGTTCAGTAGTGTGTGTAAGTTTCCTACTGAAATAATATTCGGACAGAACGGCGACCGTGGCAAGATCACTACAGATTACAACAGCTTCGACATATTTAAAAAAGTAGAAAAATGTTTCGGGTTGCTACTTTGAGCATAAATCCTTGGCAATTTAACTCTAAAGAAGCCCGAGGAGAGGGTAGCAGACTGTGCTTGTGAAGTATAGCTACAAAGAAAAGTGCTTTCAAATTCGTACTAAAAAGCACATCATTACAATCAATTCATTAGTAGAGAGAATGCTCTATACACTGACCTTCATATAAAGTTTCACTGTTTTTCGAAACGCACGTCAACGAAGATCACTTCTGCTGCAATGCGTCTGATAGCATGCTGTGGAAAATAGTTTGCTTGTTTCAACATTTCAAAACAAGCTAAAGGTCACTTTTCAAGCAAAAAGCAAAGATCAATTTACAGTTCTTTCTGCCTAAATACAGACTCATGCACTCAAGATCTAAATAGTTAGCAAGCTGTGCCGTAGATGATTCATACCATAGTTCTGTCTGTTCTCCAATCAGAACTACAGCTCTGAAAATTTGAACACAAACTCATGGTTCGATGACGACTTTATGATAAAATTTACAAGTTAATTGACAAAAACTATCTTGAACTAATTGTGTCTGATTAACAACTAACTTTTCCGGTTTGAGAGAAGTTTTCAGTACAAAGATTATACTTCAGTCATTTCAAAATAGTTTCTTATCAAATTGGAACTTGGTATAGCTGAAATATTTAGCTTTCAAATGATGAATAGCACAAAAAACAGTGGTTCAACAAAGGCTGATATATAGAGATTACAACACGAAGATCTTGTTCGACTCATAACTTCAATATGTCTCAATCAATTGAGATTAGATTGGTGCTAGCGATCATGGTTCATCGAGATTCGTATACAACTAAAATATGAGCCAAAAATCATGAAAAATAGTACCAGTTCATGGAGGATGGTGGCTACTTTTGTTCAGAACTGTATACATATGGGATAGATAAAATATGAAATATACCGCGAGGAAAATATTGAATTCTATGATTAGTTGTATCAGCAACGTATAAATTTTGATATCCATCCAAGACTGCACCGCATGGATTATATAATAACGTGGGTGTAGTTCCTCTACTTCCTGTTATTCCAGCCAAAATCGAAAATGTTTGATTCCATTGAGCTGTTGCACATATTGGTGTTGATGATGTAGCTTTTCAATCAAAATCAAATAATAAATATCTAAGAAAAAGAAGAAAAGCTGCACGGCTCACTCGCTGGAGATGCTGTTGTTGTTGTTGTTGTTGTAGCAGCTAAAATGGGAAAATTTATCTGGTGAATAGAAAATAAGGCAGTATTATTTAACATACGACAAAAAACACCAAAGGATACAATTTGATGATGATACGTATCAGCTACAACAAGATTGTTGAGAAGATCAAATTGCATTCCACAGGGATTATAAAAAGATGCTGATACAACTGTTGCTCCATAAGGTGCACCTGGAAACCATTTTTGGATACGTGCATTTCCATAATCCAATATATACAAATAACCATATTGATCTAACAACAATGATGTTGGACTACTCAATTGATAAGACCATGGACCTGCATCACCAGTTGTACCAGCAACAGTAGTACCACTTATTGCTCCTATTCAATTATCTATTAATCAGATGCAAATATATATATATAATACTTACCATTAAGCCATAGTTGTACTCGATGATTAGTTCTATCAACAATGTACACCGTTTGATTGGAATCAACATAAATACCCCAAGGATTGTATAATCTTTCTGGTGTACTTCCAGCACCATTTCCACCAGCAACCTTATATTGAATAATAAATTAATTAAACTAGGATTATTAAAGAACAAATACGTACTAATATTCCTGCTGTTGTATTTGTTGATAACCATAAGGTTACTCTATGATTACCAGATTCAGATACATAGACATTCGATTGGTCATCAACAAACATGGCATAACTTGTTGTTATTTGAGTTAATGCTGCACCAGCTCCATTTCCACCAGCAACAACATAACCACGTGGTTCACCAAACTGCCATATCAAAACTCTATAGTTACTTGTATCTAATATATACATTGCTCGATTTGAATCAACATAAATTGCATATGGATTATATAATTGTGCATAGGTACCACCATAAGTACCTGAACTTCCGGCAACAGTTGTACCTATTGATGTTCCTAAAAAACAAAAAACAAAAAAAAAAGAATCCCAATTTAATATTTATAAACATATATAGCAGATAAATAGAAGTTTAAATCTACCATGTGGATAAAATTGAATTCTATGATTAGCTGTATCAGCAACATATAAATTTTCGTAGCCATCAAAATCAATACTATACGGATAATTTAATAAAGTTGTTGAAGTTCCGGCACTACCAGCTACTCCAGCTAATACAGATAATGTTTGATTCCATTGAGATGTTGGACATAATGAAGATTGTGTTGTTGCTATTCAACAGTAGAACAAAAAAAAGTAAGCTTTATTATAATTAATTCAAAAACAAAAAACTTACTTGGTGGTGTTGCTGTTGTTGTCGTCGTAGCAGCTAATATTGAAATAAGAAAAATTAACAAAAAGATTAAAGAAGAATGCTATCTAAAACTATGTAAAAAAGAACTTACGACACGTCATAGCATAAGATAAAATTCTATGATTCGATGTATCACTAATAACAATATTTCCAACACGATCAAATTGTAATCCACATGGAGCATTCAATGATCCTGTTATAACTGTTGCTCCATAAGCTGCACCTGGATACCATTTTTGAACTCTGTTATTTCCATAATCCAATACATATATATAACCATATGGATCAAGAGTGATACTAGTTGGACTACTTAATTGATATGAAAAAGGTCCTGCACTACCTGTTGCACCAGCTACTGTTATACCTGCTAGTGCTTCTACAAAATAGTTTTATTTGTTTAGATAATCTAAAAGAAATTTCTAATTTACCTGAATACCACATTTGTACTCTATGATTTGTTCTATCAACAACATAAATTGTTTGATTTGAATCAACATAAACTCCCCATGGATTATAAAGTTTCTCTGATGTACTTCCAGCACCATAACCACCAGCAACCTTAAAAAAGATAAAGTAAATAACATAATTTTTCTCATTATTGAATAAAATACTAGAATTCCAGATGATGTATTCGTTGGTGTCCATAGTGTAACTCTATGATTATCACTGTCTGATATATAAATATTATATTGATTATCAACAAACATAGAATAACTAGTGTCTATTTGAGTTAATGCTGATCCACAACCATGATCACCAGCAACAGGATAACCAAGTGGATCTCCAGGAGTCCATTGAAGTACACGACAGTTATCTGTATCTAATATATACATTATTCGATTAACATCAACATAAATACTTGATGGATAAGTTAATTGAGAATAACTTGAACCAGCATTTGATGTTATACCTGCAACTGTTGTCGCTGTTGTTGAACCTATTATAAAATAACAATAATAAGAAATTATCTATTCTAAAATTTTTAATTTCTTCAAACCTCTTTGAAAATATTGAATTCTATGATTGTAACTATCAGCAACATACAAATTTCCATATATATCTATGAATGAACTACGTGGATATCTAAGTAAAATTGCTGATGATCCAGCATTTCCTGATGATCCAGCTAATACGGCAAAAGTTGAATTCCAAGCAGCTGTTGAACAAACTGGAACCGTTATTTGAGCTATTATAGATAAAGAAAGAATTTTTATACTTAAATGTTTGAAAAAGTAAGGTGACATTACGTATTTGTGTGGTTGTCGTTGTTGTTGTAACCGGCGCTAAAAATCAATAGAATTTGTTTAATTAAGATCTGTTAAGATGAATAATATTTTAAAAAAAAAAATAAATAAAATACTTACGACAATACATAGCAAATGAAACAATTCGATGATAATCCTGATCAGTTACAACCATATTTCCATTAACATCTAAAAATAATCCTCGTGGTGTAGAAATTGTTGCTGCTACAACAGTATATCCGTAGTCTGCTCCAGGAACCCAACGTTGAATTCTACTATTGCCAGCATCAAGAATATAAAGATAATTATATTGATCATGAATAACTGATACTGGATAAGTTAATGTATATGCCCATGGACCCGATACACTTGTCCGACCAGCTACAGTAATACCAATAGCAGCACCTATTTTATAATAATATTAGAATATTATTCTTAATTATATTTAATAAAAATAACAAACCAGGATTCCACTGTTGAACACGATGATTGTAATAATCAGTAATATACATAATTCCATTCGTGTCAACAGACATTCCAACAGAGCAACTAAATTGTTGTGGAGCATTTCCACGTCCATATCCACCCGCCACCTTTAATAAATTAAAGCTTAAAAGCATGAATAAATAAATGAAAAACAAACGTACCAATACACCGGCAACTGTGTTTCCAGCGTACCATAACATAACACGATCATTGTCACAGTCTGATATATATATATTAGCAGATGAATCGAGAAGCATTGCGTAGCTGTAGTTTATTTGGCTATATGCTCCACCGTTACCATGACCACCAGCTACTACTGTAACAGTGCCACTACTCCAACGCAATATCCGAAAATTATAAGTATCCAATATATACAGATTATTAGCACTGTCAACTTTGACATCAGCTGGATAATACAAAGATAGACCTGAAACTGTTGATGCTGTTGTTGATCCACCAACAAACCTTTGAATACGATGATTATACCGATCAGCTACATAGAGTGTACCACTTGAATCGAATGCAGCACCATATGGATAATAAAGTGTTGTTGAAGTACTTCCTGCTGAACCTGTACCTGCTAATGTCCGAAAGGTATTATTCCAAGCAGTATTCGCACATGTTACTGTTGTCTGAGCTAAAATTATAAATAATTCATTTGCATTACATATCACAAAAGTTTTAATTGTATTTTATGGAACTATAAGAATTATAATTTTCAACAGATTGTCTACGATCCGAATTCCAAATAAATTCGATAAAGTACATGTAATAAGTGATCATTAAAATCATTTTCAATGAATATCATAAAGAAGAATTTTTCTTTTCGCCATGAAAATGGATCTGAATAGAAACAAGTCGATTGAATTTTATAATTTCTATTGAATATAGATTCCCATCGCCAATCCGAACCTGATCACATTGTCATCCAGAATAACTTCGGCGAACTTCAATCTAATCTTCAACATCCCAACATGATGGTAAAAATGGATGTTTTTATCTCACATAAAAATCTCTTTTTACTTTCCTTCAAACAGTAAAAAAACACTTCCCATCGAACTCAACAATATTTGGAAAAAAAGGATATATAAATTTTAAAGAAGACAAATTTCCATATTTGCTTATATTACTAAAAAGAGAATGCTATAATAAACGATGAAATAAGTTCTTGAGAGAAGAAGTGCTTTTTTTCGTTAATAATTTTGCTTTCCATAGCAAAGCAAATGTACTTAATTGTAGAAAGTAATCACTATTTTCCATTTTGCTTTTTCACTTTCTTAATCAGACTTTTTAAATGTTTCTTACAAAATTTGTAGCTATTTGACCATCGTTGATCTATAGAAACAAATGTTTCATAACAGACTCTAACATTGGTGATAGAAAATTTTCAGGCTTTATTATTTTTCTTTGCAACAGGTACATTACCCGAAGCATGGACGTTTCTTCTTATAGATTAATTGTCCGTGCAGAGAGAAAAGTTCAAATGACTTGAATCTAATGTTACACTGTTGAAATACTTCAAAGAAAATATTAGAAATCAATTTCTGTAGTATTTGCTTACTAATGGTATTATTACAAGTATGGATTAGATATTATGATACTGTGTATAACATGAGCATTAACAAAGAGAGAGAGTACATATTTGGAAACTCCAGCTTCAAAACATCTTTCCAGTATATGAAAGCATATTTGGTATTCATGTACTGTATTCATTACATGCATAACAGCTCAAGCTAAACAAAAGATCATATAGTCTACCTAAATAGAAGGTTTTACACAATTCTTTGAAAGAAAATGAACTGCTTCAACGGTTCTCGATTCAGCATTGATCTAATTGAATGGGTATTAAACGTTTTTGAAAATTATGTGTCTATGTTAATCCTAGCTTTACGAAATGAATGTAAATCTATTACATGTGACAATTAGAGAACTTTTGAATATATTACAAAGAACTTTTTTCGACCCATATGAGTATTTCATTTATAATCTTCACAGAAGTATCTGACTGTATTGCTTGTAACTTTTAAGACCTGACTAGTTATACTATGTTGAAGCTTAATGGTAGTATCTTGGCATGCCACGGACAGTTTTCCGAATCTATCTTAGTATGTTATCTATAACTTTTAGGGCTTACCAAAACTTTCTATCAATAACTTTCCAAGCTCTATCTAGACATGTTATCTGCAAGTATTTCTAATGTGAATAAGATATTCACAAGAAATTCTTTTTGGCAAATGACACCTACATTTTGATCAACGCTTAATCAATTTTTAAAGCTATAACTTAATCTATGATCAATGGGAACTATTTAGAACAAAACAGTTGTCAATACCATGCCTTTCTCAATAATTAGAAAGTGTGCCCTAGTGGGATATCATATGTCCTTTCAATAGTACTAGCTGAGTAACAGTAAATTCTACAAAAGATAATCATCTTTATCAAACCAAATGGCAGACAGTCGAAAAACTACAGTCATGAAACATCAAGTATCTCATATCATAGGCTTATGGTCAGTTGTTACATTTAGTCAAATAGTAATAACAGCTGAGCATTAGTATTGATCCTATGAAGCGTGAATAGATTCTTTTAATACGAAGTAATTTCTTGAAGTCAACATAGTATTTTACATTGAGGGTAGATTTTGTTTTTCGCAAATAAATTAACAAATTTACTGATGAACAGATCTCACTTAACTATTAGTATTAACAAAGAAATCGAACACATAGATTATTTAAGTCATTAAAGTGAACCTTTGAAGCATCATCGATCATAAAATGAATCTATAGATTTTTTTTTTCGTCATATTTGAGTTCCAACAAGGTCTCATTTATCATAGGCAGTTATAGCTTCCCATGAGTAGCATGAGGCGTATAGACTTCATAGTTATCACAAATTTCTTTTCATTTTTCTTAGCTTCCCTCTATCCATTTCATGCTCTTTCAAATTATTCAGAATGAACCTCAGTTCAGTTATAATAGAAGAAAACAAATTTTATTTTCAGTTGTTGATGATGTTTCCCTCACATTCATACCTTTTTTGTCTAGCATTCTACAGTTGAAAAATCATATAGCTAGTAGTAGCTGTCGATCCCTTGGACTCATTAAAGTTCACACTGTTGATAACAAGGTATATGCATAATTGCTATAGATTTTAAAGATTTTAAAATCACAATGTCTTGTGAAAGAGAAGTGCGAATCTTTATCTTCTTTGCCAGCCTTGTTTCCGAATAAAAAACGATTCTTATTTTTTTTGTTTGAATTCAAAAAGAATTCTGATATAACGCATTAGATCTTGGTCCTCTACTCTCATCTCACTTAGAAATGTATTCGAAACGATGATGCGAATTCTCTTTGTGATGAGGAAGATGCTACATTGATATAAATTGCTGATGTTTTCTGAAATTTATGCAAGAATTATACCTAGTTTTAAGCAAAGTGGCCCTGTTTTGGAGAAGAAATAGAGTCGAAACTAGTGTTGAACCGTTCTGTCCATGCCTAATAACGACAAATAAAGCTTTTTCTGTAAGTAGAGTAGACTGATGAATCTACTGTGCATAATTTTTAATGATCATTACTAAAATATAAGAATTATTCTTGTGAAACATTTGAGAAAGTTAGATTGAGAGTTTTCTTCTTTATTTGTCAGAATACTAACGACTTATGTATTATGAATCAGAGTTGCTAGCCTGCATTGTAAAAAATAGACATAAAATAATACATCCTATGCAAAACGGTTTCCATAAATCCTTTTCGTAGCGGTAAATATTCTGCGATTTTTTTTACAAGTGTGACCATGCTATTGCCATGCTCCAGGCCAAACTGAATTTAGAAATGTCAGCCTAGCTTGATCCATACATATAGAAATTGACCTAGCTAATGTGTCAGGCCAGCACCAAATTGTTGATCTGACGAGAGAAGACAACCAACTGATAAATTGCTTTTGACTCGAGACTATGAATATCCTGAAAAGAATTCGGGTCAATAGCTTATTTGTATCGAGATACTGTAGTTTTACAGTATTTTTAAACAGAATGTCATGGCTGCCCTCAGAAATATCGGGAAAACTAATTTTCGAATTCCAACTTGAAACTTTGCATAGAAATAGGTCATAACAAGAATAGTTTATGGTGAAAATTTCAAATCTTTTCATTGTTCCTGTCCTAAGATACGGCTATGGTAAAATCGTGTCTTTTATATCGTTCATATACACGGGCATATTCGATATTTGTATTTTAGGATAGGAGCAATTCAAAAGATCTAAAACTTTCACCATAAACTAGTCTTGTTAGGGCCTATCTCTACGCAAAGTTTCAAGTTGAAATTCGACAATCAGTTTTCCTGGTGATCCTAAGGGAGACCATGGCATTCTCTTTAAAAATATCTTAAAAATGCAGTATCTCGATACGAACATGTTATTGACCCGAATCCTTTTCAGAGTATTCATAGTCTCGACTCAAAAGTGGTTTATTAGTTGGTTGCCTTCCCTCGCAAGTCTTTACAAAAAGAAGAAAACTGGTCAGAAACTTTCTCCAAAATTAGAGAAAGCTGTAATGAAGCTATCAAAGGTAGGATGGGGCACCCTTTGTCAACTATCTCTTATTATCATTTTCACTACACAGGAGCATCACATGCAACTATCTGCAACGATGAGATTCTTGCAGTCTTCCATAAGTTTTAATTGAAAACGTAAAAAATTCTGTATTGATACGTATGTTTATGACTTGTACCTTTTTGAAAAATTACTATCTTCTATTTATACACAATATTTAAGAATATTAAAAATAACTTGAATGTCTAGGCACGCAACGGTGACGATGAAGTTGTGATTCACTATCATCCTTGCATCCCTGCGCTTCTTTGTACATAATACTCAACGAGTTAAAAAAAATTAGAAGAAAAAACGAATTTTTTGTAATTTTCTGCAAATATACGCGTTTGACTGGTCGTCTGCTTTCTCGTTAGAATCATTTGTGTATTCTAATGAACATTTATATAATTTATTAAAACGTGAAGAACATGCATACGATCAAATAAAAAACAATCCATCATTAACTATTTTAATATTTTGATCTATTTTTCGAGTTTCAACCGAGTTGAATAAATAAAATAGTAGTTTTAACAGAATTTTACATTGTAAAGCTACAGAATGTAATTCTTCAGATTAGCTTGGTCTGTATGTTGGAAAAAAGTAGCTTAATAACAGTTCAATTATGAATATAATAACGAAAATCGTTTTAATTATTTTCAAAGTTTGTAACGAAAAAAAAGCAAAAAGAAAATCTGAATACGTACTGTATATTAATTCTGGAAAAATTCTGAATTTAATAAAAAATAAAAACAAATTAGTATTGAGAAGAAACTCTTTTGTAAGAGACTTACAAAAGCAACAGTACGACAACATACAGTTGGTATAGCAGTTTGACTTTCATTGCTAAAAAACAAATTAAAAGTAGTATTTAAAAAATGTTTATTAATCTAAAATATAAATAATATTGTCAAATGATATACGAGATAAATTAATATAAATTAATTAATATTCTGTTTGTTCGACACCGTTTTGAATCGTTGTTATTTAAATGTTTGTCGTAATAAAAAAGAAAAATTCATATGAAAGTGAAATAGTGACTGCTTGTTTTTAAACGTCTCGTGTATTTTTTTTAAATGAATTTCGTTAATGGAAGAGTAACAAAACAAATTTCAATTATCAAAAGAAAAAAACCTTTTAGCGTAAAAGAGACAGAAACCATTAACACACAAAAAGAAATTGATCAAAACAACATTTTTTCATACTTCCATTACCTAGTTCATTCTATTGATTTTCGCTCTCTTTTTTTCACATTCACTTATCAAACAAAAAACAACAGTGCAGCTCTATGAAAGTGCATTAAAAATCTGAAAGAAAGTTCACGCGACGTTTTTAAAACATTTTTTTGATTTTTATCATTGAAAGTGACTTCGTCATCTAAATTTTACTTTTTCTGAGTAACTTCTATGAAACTAAAGCAATCTTAAATATTCTTTTCACAATGAAAATTTTAATATTCGTTATTTCAAATAAAATGCTACCTTATTTTTTCTTATACTAACACTTTTCTTATTTCTCATTGTTTAAAATATCATTTCTTATCAAGTTTTGAAATATTCTACTTTAATGGGTGAACATTTTTATTAGTTAGATGCATTGAAAAAAATACTCTTTTTTCCAGATTAAAATATTTACGCGATATTTTTTATTTTATCTATTAGAATTTGACAATTGTTTTTATCGCTTTTTCAGTTAAATTAAAATTCAGTTTTTATTTTGTTTCAACTGAGATGAAACTAGAAAAATATTGTCTAAACTCTAAACAAAAAAAGTGATTTATTAAGAAAATGATGGATGTGCGTGAAAACATTGTATAGATATAAGTGAACGTATGAATGTGTAGGCATAGATGAGGATACAAGAGTAGCTAGACTGTGAGTCTGATGACTATGGGCTAACAGAAGATGTTCATTCACATCTTAAAAAGTGTTATGATATGTACAATAACTAATTAAACTCTCTTATATTTGTGTTAGACAAATCATAAGGTTTAGAACAAATTAAATTAGAGATCATTTCGCAATAGATTTTCATATAAGGTTTTATATTATTTTCATAAGAAACAAAAGCACCATCGAATTTATATCTAAATATAGAAACCTAGATGTATATAAGTATTCTAATGGCTAAAAATTAAAAAATGAGGTGTTCTTAAAAATTTATACAGCTTTTTACTGCCTTTTTGTACACGTTGTATATCTTTTTCGGTTTGTTTTATTTTTGAAGAAAAGTGCATAATAACGTATGATTGATATAAAAATGTTAAGGAATAATATATGTGATGGTATCGTTCAACATTTGTATTAACATAAAATTCAAAAAATCGAATCCTACAATAGTAAAAAGAAAGATGTGAAAGATATTTCTACGCAATTCACATACAAAAATGTTTTTTTTTTTGTTTTTTTTAATACATGTCAGACTTTCGAAATTTTTCGACATAAAGTATCTCATTTGAATATTATCTTCCTTATGAAAATCTTGAGCTTTATTTGCTCTATTCAATGCTAAAATTTTTATAAAAATAAAATAATATAATCAATCAGAATAGAATTGATAAACATTAACAATTTAATTTAAATAACACGCTAAAATTATGTGAAAACAACTGAAGCTGGATCTATTCCCTCCTATTTTATCTGGATATTCTTTTCAAAAGTTTTGTATAAAAGTAGATTTAAAATAGTTTTAATGAAAGATGTATTACAAGGTCCACGTCTTCTATTATGATGTTAGTAGGATAGACGAACATTTAGAACAAAACTTTTAACGAACAATAATCTTCGTTTACGATCTTTTCCATCTTTTAAAGAGTTTTTTTGTCCCACTTTTTACAATATTAAAATATTTTTGAAACGCGTGAGAAAAATAATGAATTGAGTGAATAAGACGGTTTATTCTCTTGATTGATTGAATATTTCTTGTTAAAAATACGTAAGATATCTGTAAAGGAGGACTATTCCTACTGCAGAGATCTCTTTAATTACTTTGTTGTTGTTGTTGTTGTTGTAGTCAAAGAGTAAATCTCGATAGGAATCGATAGAACTCATAATAGATTCAAATAAAAAGATACAAGTTTCCTATCACTAACCTAAATGGTGCTGTTCATGTATTGGTTTATTTAAACTAGTAAAGGTTCGACAAGAGAAAAAATTCATATGAAATGTATTAAGAAAATGGAATAGAATACATGTGTATTTCGTTCTAGCTCATAGATGGATAAAGCAAAAGCTTGGATTCTATAACGTGTTTCTTGTCATGGAATAATATAATAATGAATGAAACGTTCTCAATTTTATAATATAAATAACTTTGCAATGAGTGTTCGTTTTTGTTATTTGGTTTATCTATAATAAAAGTAAGTGTGTAATCTCTAATGTGAATGAGTTTGATCAATATCGAATTTTTGGCAAAATAAAAACGAGTATTCAGGAGCATAGTGTTGTAAGAGAGAATTTTGAAAATCTTAAATATATGTTCGAAGAAGCTATTTGAAAAAAAAATTCAGAATTTAGTGACACGATCAATATCGAATAAAGAGATTTCGTTCGAAGGATTGATTATACGTGATGATATTGTTAAACGAAGCAAATAACATTTTTCTAATTTGTCGTAGTCATTATTCTGCATCTTTCTGTAACTTAACATAATAAAATATATGAATATATACTAAAGATTGTTATTATAAGAGTTTTAAATTTTTCAACAAGATAATCAATATAAATATAGAAAAAGCAGAATATTAAAAAATATATTTAGTTATAAAATAAAAATTACATTAAAAGAAAAATAGTGTTGCACTTTGAAATAGATTTCTAGATAGTAAAGTAAAGTTTTATTTTAAACATTCAACAAGATAAAATGGATAATTTATAAAAAAGTTTGTTCAATGTTAAAATTGGTTCTATCACTAATAATGTCCTTATCAGTCTTTTCTTCTCATTCTTATTTTTTATTTTTTAATTCTCTTGTGATTTCGTCTACGAACCCTTTTTGTTAATATGATATCTCTTCTCTATTCATATCTGTGTCGCTTATATAAAATTGTATTCTGTGTTTCAGAGATTGACTAGATAAATGAAGTAGTGTAGTCAACATTTATATCGTTGATAGTGTTAATATGATTACTTAAGTCTGTTAGTATCATATTAAAATAAAGCATACATAATTTCAGTACTGGAAATTTACATTTGAATTCCAATATAACGATGTAAGAATTTACTGAATCATGTATTTTCATCGATGGAAGAAAAATTTATTTTTATGATTTTATATGGATCAATATGATTTAATACATAAACAGATAAATATTCTAACAAAAAGAACATTGCATAAAAAATGAAATATTCTGTTCAGCATTTATTTTTTAAAAATCGTCTTGCTGCGATAAAACGACAAAATTCAATGTTAAATTCACAATATTTTGTATCTATTAAATAATTTGATGATGTTTCTCTTATCAATTCAATATTTTTATCATTACTTGAAAAACCTATCTTATCATCGGTTTCAATTATTATCGTTTGATGCGTATCAAGATGAAAAAATTTAATCTTATACTATACGGAAACTACAACAAATATATTCGGTAAACATTTTAATATTGGTATTTTTTTTTTGTTAGATAAGTGTTGAAATGAGCTGACGATTACCAGAAAACCTAAATCTCTTATCGATACGCTACCTAGCATTTCGTTGATTTTCTATTATTGTAAGAATGAAATAGATGATTCATATAACCGTCATAGGTGGTTTATCAATGAATTCGAGTAGAAATGATGATTATACTGTAATATATAGGAATTCATTCGTGAGGATAATTATTAGTTAAAAGATTATTGTTCAGGTTGATATGTCTCTTGAAAAAAATTACAGAAAAATTTTCTTAAAGAAATCATTAAGTTTCCATGAGCAATCAGATTTCTAGTATTTGTCTTCTGTGACTATTTACTAAGTAATTGAAAAATTTCTCAAAATTTACCTTTTAACACTATAATTAATCATTAAGATTACCTTACCAGTTTTACACTACATTATCTTTTATTTCGATAGGGAAGAAGTTAAAAATTATTCAGACTTTACATAATTTTGCTCGAAAGAGAATTATTATTGTTGAAGTCTTTGAGAAATTCTCAAATGTTGTTCTTTTATGTTTATATTTTGTTAAAGTCTTTGTCTGAAAAATGTGAAATTAACTTGTTTAAATGATCTATTAGAAACTATTGAGAAAAATAAACAGAAACGTAAGAAAGATAAAAAAGCGAATGATAATTATGAAAAAATAAATAAGAATCGATAGAAATAACATCCTGAAAAATCTCTCTAAAATATTATAAATAAAGTTTAACAAAAAAATTCTTTCTAGTTTATCTTCATTTTCAATGATAAAAACTAAAAGAATTTTCACTGATTGATATGATTAGCGTCTATTTTGAGTCATTCAATATATATTAACCTGATCAACTTATAGAAAAAACTCATTATTATTGTCGTTTTATGTCATACTTATATGATAGATATATATCTTTTATTACTTGAAGTTACTCTAAAAGTTTCATCATAATAGAATAAAAAATTTTTAAGAAAAAAAGCAAACATATTTCATATATTAATATTATAATGAAACCGATATGTGATATTTTTGATTACTGAATTTTGTTGTTTTTTGTTTTGTTTATAGTAAGGTCATTGTTTTATGAGTAAATCGAATTCTATAAATTTCTTTTTCTAAACGTTTTATGAAGAAATATTTATGTAAAAATAATCAAATAAATAATATTTTTCGTTTATATTTTCTAAGAAAATATTAAAGTTAAAGCTGAAAATTGTCGAATTTCTATCATAGAAATATTTGTATATAACTTTATATTTGATGAAATTCAATTATTTTTGACCTATTTTAATAGAAAATTTTTTTTTTTTTCTTAAAAACATTTTTAAAAAATCAAATAATAATTAAGATTTAATTTAATAAAAAAATTGAATATTTTTTTCAAATATGATATAATAATATGTTTAGCTTGAAACATAGAAAAACTAAAATTGATAAATTCAATGATATATTAATAAAATATTAATCAAACAATAATTATTATTTCATATTATTTATAATTAATATTTTATGGTTATTTTCGTTTGAATTTCGAGACGCAAATGATCAAAAAAGAAAATAATCAATGATAGAAAGCATAAATAAAAAACTAATTAATATATATTTTTTATTGTATTCTGATTGAGCCAATGATTGATGAGATCTTCGAGAGATACATTCCATTTTCATATCTTTACTTGGAAGTCGATTTTCAAGCCATTTATTCAACATTTCTATAGGACATATTACATTAGTACATGTTAAAAAATTAATTCATTTAATTTATTCGAAAAATAAATTATTAATATTTTGAGATATTAAAAACTTACGTAATAATTCAATTGGATAAGTTGTACGATCGTTTGTTGAATTCAAGTATTCCAATTTTAAAAAATATGTTTTATTTTCTTTATTGAATAAACTAATAGTTGGTAAATAAAAGGATAAAAAAATCAATATTGTATATTAACCTGGTATATGATATAAATCAAAGAAAAGTGTACTACAATATACTGGTTGATGAATATAATTAGCTTGAAAATAAGATAATATTGGAACAATTGTTGCATCATGCTACAAATTAAATGAATTAAATTTTTAAAAAATTAATATCATTTTTGAGGAAATTAAATTACTCCTGAGTAAATTTTAGCTTTCCATCCAGTGGATTCATTTAAGATCAAATTTTCTATGTTTTCCATAATATTGCCAATAATTGGACCTTAAAAAATAAGTTAAATTGAAAATATTATAAACATATTCTGTTTTATTAGAATAAAATATTTACCTGCTATAATTTTATTTGTCTCAAATGAATTGAAAAGATAATAAAATGAAAAATCAGCGATTTGTTGAAGTTGAGAAAGTACAAAAGTATTTGTCCATGATGAAGTTTTATTGTACAATGCCTTGAAATGATAATAAGACAAGTTGAAAAACAAATTAAATTCATCTCAAAATCTATGATATATACTTCAATTAAAATAATATCGGCGACAATCCATGCATCGAATAAATCATTTATTTTTGATCCTATTCACATTTCGAGTTTATCAAAAAAGTTCTGTAACAAAATATTATTTTAATCTAAGTAAATATATGAAATCATACTCGAAAGTCTCGGCTTATATTTTGTATTTGTTCCGTATTTCTTATTTCTTCTACAAGTTCGAAAAAGTATGGACATTCACTGACACCCATCACCTTAAAAAATAATATTTTATATATTTTAATATAAATCACGAAATGAATACAATCACATTTTAATGATAAACATCATCAAATAATAGATTACTTTTATATATTTTATAATTAGTTCAAATTTAAATAGAAAAAAAAATTATTATTTATCAAAGAGAAACTACGTAGTTAGATTATTTTTTATTAAATTTATTGTCTATTACTAAAAATAAAAAATAAAACATTTATTAAATCTTCTATGGAATGTTTTTTTTTCAATCGTGTGATCAAATTACAAAAGATCATTCGGAATCAGTTTCATCAAAACAAAAATTAAAAAAGAGAAAGAAACAAGATTTTTCTTTGTCTTTGAATATGATAAATATAGATAAATGTCTGGTATTTTCATTATACCAGTTGTGTCAAACCTAAAAACTAAATTCATTTATTAAACTATCGTACAAATACTCAATTATTCAATGGTTTTTTTCGTATGTGTTACAATTTTGTGACACTCTTAGTCTTAGTGAGAAAAATGTTGTTTATATGTTTTTCTGAAACATTTATGACACTTAAATAGTTGAATAGATGAAATTTAACTTCGAACTGTGACATAAATAAATATATTTGAAGAAATAAATAAATTTGAATTTCTTTTAAATAAGTTTTTATTTTTTCAAAACAATTAAATATAATTGAAAATAAAATCAACTGAAAACCATCGATTATTTTCGTTTTGATATATTTCAATAAAACTTATCGTATAACTCTAGCTCTAGAATAATATATTAATAAATATCTTACGATATTTTTCGTAACTTGAATAAAATAATAATTGTAGAATATTTTAATTTTTTTTCATTTAAAGATCATATTTTTAATTAAAAGAAACAACTGTCACCATTCAATATTATATTGCAAAAACTCTCAAAACCTATAAATATGTTAAGAACGTTTTAACAAAGTAGTCTACAACGAAATAGTACTAAATATTTTAATGAACTCTTTAATACATTTTGCAACTAGGTAAATTTATAGAATGATTTATCATGAAAAAACAACTGTTCTCTTCATTAGATGCAAAATCATTAGACAGAATCTTATTTTTTTCCTTTTGACAGGCACATTTTTTTTTACTTAAAAACTGAAAAGGCAAAAAAGCGATTTTATTTTGGTTTCTGCGGCTGTTGTTAATTTATATAAGCATTTAATTAACAAAATATTTTCACATTAAAAATTTTTATTCGAACTAAGAGACGTTTGAAAAACTTTTCCCCCTGTCTTTTTGATAAATAAATTTTTACTGATGAACGATAATCATCTACAGTCAACAAATAAGAGACAGTTCGGATTTGAATCGCTAAACGCAATTTTAGTAGAAAAAAAAACAAATGATACTGTCAACTGTGATACAATTGTAAAAATGCTAGAACTGATTACTATATGAACATAATTCTGAACAAATTTAATTCATCCGTATATTTTCATTTTTCATTTTTAAATTATTCGTTTTTTCCGAAATAACACGTTTCAGAGAGAATTTTCTATGTTCACACAAATCAACTTAATATACAGTCGTAAAAAAACCGTAACAAGACCAAATAAAAAGCAAATAAATCTTTTATGTTAAGGAACATCAATAAGTCATAAATGACTCATGTAACACGTTTACACTAAAAATCTTTCCCTCAAATCTACACATATGAGGATCCTATTGAGTATTTATATAATCTATTTCTGTGATATGTTAAATTTAAACTCTTTTGAATTCATCACAGAGAGTACAGAATTGAGAAGGATCACTTAATCTTGACGAAATATTGAACATGATCCTATGTTATCATTTTTCTAAAAAATAAAAAATAATTTTTTCATTTGCTGAAATTGGACAGTTTATAAGGATATTGTACTTTGACAAAAAGAAATCTATCTCTTGAAATACGTACATAATCAATTGATTTTGGTACGGTATGTACGGGAATTGGTTGCCATGGCAAAACTTCTGGCCACTTGTTATCCTGTTCTATTTCTGATAGTATAAGATCCAATTTTTCCTTTGATGTAGGATAGAGTCCAAGTAAATTTGAGTAGGCTGACATAAGAGTTCTATCATAGTCCGTACTTCGAACAGTTACTTATGTTTTTATAACGAAAAAACTTCAAGATTTTTTTTTGTTAATTTTGATTTTTGTTTGACTCACTTCAGAAGCGACATAAGTTGAATTCAGTAATTCAAAATATCGTTCTCGAAAATATTGTCCTAATCCTAATCGTATTTGTTGAAGTTGTCCTCGAAGCGTCAATTGTCCAAAGCCATTTAGCCAGAAGAATTCGTCGACATTACCTTCGGATAGAAAAAAGTGGGAGAACGTTCTCCATGACGATAAATCTTTTGTTAAATAGATATTTTTACTTAAAATAATTAATAAACTAAAGCACATTACGTACTATGTGTGTACCCACAAGTTTTGTTTGTTGTTGAGAAGATTTTATTTGATTAATGAGAAGAAAAAAGCAGAAAAAAACGTACAATAATATTTTGATCATTTTTGAATCAATAAGAGAAAATGATTATTGTGTATGCTTTTCAAAAGAAATTAGTATTGAGAGCTTAGTCGAAGGTAAATAGCAAAAATAATCGTATTTATCTTTGTAAATATCTTTCTTTTTGCATATATAATTTCAGTTTTTTTCATCGTATACCATAAATTGATATGAAAAAAAAATGGTTCGATACAAGTTTCTAAAAATAGATTCAGAATAATCATAATCTATTTTCTAATATGGATTTTTGTTGTTAATCTTGTCATTCTGTTTTCATCCGATATAAAAAAGAGAACATTTGCTGTTGAATCAACAAACTTCGTTCACGAAACATTCTTGCTTTCAACATTGTTGTCTCAAATGAAAGGTCTAATCAAATCATAGTTAAATACAAAGCATTAGGTAATTAATCTAAAGTTGTTGAAAGTTACCTTTGATCAGAATGTTCATATTTATTCTTCAACACATTGACGAAGAAAAAAATAAGTCATATCTTTATAGTCTTGTGAGAAATGTTGGAACAAATATTATTCTGATCTAATATTGATACAGGTATACACTTATAGTCATATTAAAGTTTTTATAGATGAATGATTTTTCTTTATGTATTTTTCTCAAAAGAAAAGATGTTACGTGAAAAATTTGTGTATGCTTGTTTGTTTGTCTGTTCAAGCCAATTAGAAACTATCATATAAGTTATCATTATAAATACTGCTAAATGCTATTCTTCAGAGAAACGTACTGTACTTTTCAATGAGCGGAATTTATATAGAATTTTTTTTGATTTCTGATGATTTTATGTGATAAATAGATTTTCATCGATCATTTAGAATTATCGTTTCAATGTAAGCAGATTATGCAGCCACTTGACTAACAACTGACTTTCAGTTGCTGATTATGAGACGTGATCAGCCAACACAAAATAGAGAAATTAGTCTAG
Source organism: Rotaria sp. Silwood2 (assembly GCA_905329745.1). Taxonomy (NCBI): domain Eukaryota; kingdom Metazoa; phylum Rotifera; class Eurotatoria; order Philodinida; family Philodinidae; genus Rotaria; species Rotaria sp. Silwood2. The sequence goes on along the minus strand of CAJNSZ010000061.1, from coordinate 16,662 downwards.
ATGTATGCAGTAGACAATAGCGTGCTATAGAAGCAATATTATGAGGACTTAATTCAGTGTTTTTTAAAGATCGCATGATCATTCTTTCTGTAAAAGCCAAGCGAATTCCTAGATAAGCATTACTTGTTCTTATGGTTCTCCTGAAAAACGCCGAAATAAAAATGTCGAAATATAAAATGTCCACAAAGAAATATTTCTTCTTAAATATGATTATTACATGTTTAATATTAAAATAAAGTCTTTACTCATATCATAGCAACAATATATTTTATTTTACTACTCTTATGCAATGCATTTCGACATTTTCCTCTTTCGATATTTTTATTTTCGACATTTTTACTTTCTATCAAATTCTAGTTTACCGTTCTTATAACACAGAAAAAAAAATTTTCTTTTGTTTTCGAATTCGAATTTTCATCATTACCGATATCATTGAAATCATCAATGAAAATGTATTCAATAATTGTAGTCATGATCTAAACTATGGTCAAAATTAGAAAATACCATATTATAATCAACGAGAGTGATGAAATGAGACTACGAGAGAGAGGTTTTGTAGTTTTAGTAATAATTCCTCGGCTACATCCGAGATGCTAAAGGAAAGCACATACTTGTGAGCAACAGTTTACAGTTGGTAGTCTGAGAGTGCTATAGCGACACGATCCTTGAGTAAGTTTACTAGTATTGTTATTATCCAACTGAATAGTAAAGATGTATGATTTGGTAGTATCGTATCAGGATTGAAATCTGAGTCGAACGAAATTGTCTATGACTTCGGATATCACGACATTGAATATCATTTTATCTGAATTGTAGTAAACTGGTTTTGGATGATCCTGCATATATAAGATTGTTAGATGAATTTAGTATGAACTTGACACAATAGAATTATTAAAACAAAAGAGAAACATGTATACTACTGAAAGTAACACTTTTAATATCATTTGCTGTAAGAGACGGAAGCAGACACAAAAATGCTGTCACATTTGTTCCACCGAAAAATGTTTAGCTTTTGAAGCTAATACTTTTATCCAGAATATTGCTTTTTTTCAATTTTTCTAGTTTTTTAATGGTGATCTTCATATCTCCATGTCTATTTAAAGTCACTGGAGACCACTGATTTTTGTAAGAAAAGAATAATGAATAAGATCCGTCGTTAAAAATAAACGAGGATACTTTTTTTCGGAGGAAAAGTGTTAACAAATATCTTCACTTATGTAGAGGTCTGCCTAGGTGTCATGCTCAAGTGGAAAAAGTAAATTTTTACTTCATTTAGTTTTGAGCTCATTTCTTATAATCAGATTTCTGTTACCTTTGTTTGGCTTATAAGGGGGTTTTTGCTTGGCTACATCTCTCAATACTTGAAATGTCAAAACTAATATAAAAAACCTCACTTCTCATGGTTCTGGAAATGTTGCATAGATTTTTTTTGAAGCTTTTCTATTTCGCTGAACTTCATTCGTTTCTCTAACGTGTTAAAAAGTACCAAACTTTTGTAAATATGTGTGTAGCTGAAAATCGTCAAATTCGTAAGATGAAACTCTTTATTATTCAGCTGCAGGAAATCTCTATATTTTGGGTATGTCTGTGTTCTATTCTCTGCAGGTCTGTTTTCAGCTTTTATCAAGAGTGCAGAACTTCTCGTAAGAGGGTGGTGATTTACATTAATGCCACTGTTTCCATGATTTAGTGTAATTTGAAGGAACTTTGACTTCAGAAATTGGGTAAATGGTTTTGAACGACAAAATTGATGTTTCATGCTGAAACTCAGGATTTCTCCTTTGGGCTTTTTGTTTTGTCAGATTTAAAGTCTATGAATTTTCTGTTGTCGAGACTTGTTCGAATGCTGAGAAATATTCATTTTTTTTCTTGGATAGAGCGGTGCACCTATATGTAGATTTCCTTGATTAGTATGAGACGTATGCTGCATGAGAAAAGAAATTAAGAGAAAATAGACCAATTAGCTAATTCTATTTCGAAAACAACTACCAAAACCGGAAGAGCTTCCAACAACTAACTAATGAGCGAAGTTCACTCGAGCACAGTTGCGTTCAATATAACCTCAATAAAGAAAGCTGTATACTCTATAGTAATCATAACAATAATTTTAGAACAAAAAATCAAAAACATTTCAAAAGTAGAGAGAAATTACCGTTACTTTACCAAGTAACTGGTACAGCTTTCATTTCTTGATAAAGTAACTGATCAGTGACGGTAACTGACTGACATTGTGTTCCAGGGAAGATAGCACACCGTTATGTAGAAAAGCCACCAGTAACTAGCGATGGACTCGGTATTAGTTGCATGCGTAGCCAATAACTGATCAGTTACTGGTTATTTAGTTACGGAATGGTAAGTTCTCATCGTTACCGAGAAGCAAAAACTGTGTCAGTTATCAGTTATTTAGATCAATGATAACTGATCTGTTACTCGTTACCTAGTAAAGAAACTCTCTGGTAACGATAGAGGACAACTCCATTTCAAAAGTGGTCATCTCTACTTAGTGAACACTTTCAAAACGTCTCTTGGCTGCCTGTCACAGAGTGATCGAATTTGACATACCATAATAAAAGTTAGAAGAATATATATGTTTAAAAAGACATCAAACTATGAACCGGTAGATGAAGTAATAAAATCAAATCTTTTAGTTAATCAGTAGCGTTTTTCTGAAAAAAGAGGAGATATGGAGACAAACGGTGTTATATTTTTGATCCTAATGATAAGATGATACCCTTCAAAAAAGGGAATCCATGTGCCATACAAAAATTTAGCAAGATCAAAATGTAGACCTTCTAACAAAAAATCTGTTGAATTAAATAATAAACATGAGGAAGACAAAGATAATGAACTGCACCAATCTGACGAGCAATCTAGCGGGAATGACAAGATGGAGGGATGTGATGAATCGATACCAATCGATGAATTTGATCTTAGTATTCTTCCGGATGTGTCTAGTTCCGAACTTCATGAAATTCGCATCTTGGATTCCTTTGATAATTGTCAATCTGAATCGTTGTGTCACGTCAAAGTCAATGATCATAGGACAAATATGCTTCGATAGACTGCAAACCGGTACTTGCCGAAAGCTAAATCTATTTTATCTTCTGATCGATTCAATAAGGTTCCAGAGAAAAGATAATTTTTTGTCTCGTCTTTTCCTATACATTATATTACTGTCATAACAAAAACTGAATAGTATATCTTTGTCTTCCTACGTTTCAGAAAATGAATTAACGTGTGATCTATCTTGCATTGATCATAAATATATCTGATCTAACGAATACATAGACGATGAAAGGCTATAAGATATATTCGCCGTGGTCCAAAGTCAAATGAGCACTATTTTTCCGATTTCTTTTTTGATCATCATCAGTTAGACCTCACACTAACATCCCATATATTAGATGAAACTAAGCTAAAAGTACAGCATTAGATCAGTATTTAGGTGAACTAATTTCTGGAAAAGCATGCAAATATATCTTACTTCTCGTCTATGACAATACGTCAAATTCGGTGCTTTCGAGCTCTGTTCGATTTTCGTTGATGTGCCTGTTTATTTCGATCTGTAAAGTGAATCCAATTAAATTGATTTTTCTTAAATCAGTACAAAATGTAATTAAAACTGATTCATTTCACAGGTTGGGATAAGAAGAGCAAACTTGAAATCGAATGAAGCTTGAAGAACATCGAATTTCTACTACAGGTCGCCGACGAGTTGTGAAATGTAATTGCATGCTTTTAAAGAAACTATTTCACTCAAAGAATGATCCGGTGCTATGTTTTTGACTCAATATCAACCAGTACATGTGTTGCTAATATGAGGTCTACCTGACAATGACAAGGAAAAAATAGAAAAAAATTCTGTTTCCAATGATGGATTTGAAGTTTTTTATGTAGGACGATTCGATGGAGATGAGGGCGCTTTCGTAGGGATATTGGACGATCAAGATCATAAAACGTATATTGAAACTCATGAGAAGTGGTACCTACTCGTTTTTCGGTTGTTTCTGTTAAGAAAAGCCGAACAGTTTTTTTTCGAATCGGACTGATCTTCCCCATCACTCTATCCCCTGCTGTATGTTTCATTACGTTTGGTCCATCCTATATATTGTTTGAACCGAAAGCATGCTTCATAAACAGATCCACCCAATGATCTAAATGAACTAAAAACAATTTTCTAGGATTTCAACTACTTGTTGCACGAAGGACAACAATCGCAAAATAACTCTATAGTTTCGTTTACTAAAGAGATTTGTTTACATTAGTTTAAATCATAACAAATAATTTTAAATCACAAAACTCACTTTAACTCACAACCTTACCATTCGCCGTTTCCCTTGTGCATTATTTACATCGGATGTTGAAATTTATTTTTTGATGATTTTTGAATGTATAGATATGTGTTATCTATTGCAATAGATACCTGATCTGACTGAAATGTGAGTAGTGTATTTGTAATAATTATTTGATGGCGTGCAAGAATTTCTTCTCCAGTAATATGACTTCATTCGAAATAGTGGAACGTTAAGCCATTTGTAAGATTATGTTGAGCTTGCTGTATTATATGTGAAACTGCTCTCTTGCCACCAACAAAAAACATGGTAGAAGGTGCTGAGTTGTTAGTATCAAATCGTAGTATGCTAAGATAAACAGCCAAAGCAACATGGAAATGGAACAAGTATGAGAATTTCACATGGTTGAAAGTTACTTAAGTAAATGCTCAAGCATGTCTGATATAAATGAAATGTAATATAATGTTAAAAAAGCGAAATCAATACTATTACCGATTTTTAAAAACGGTGCACTCAGAAAGATTGCTTAACTTTTTAAGGCAATGCGGTAGAGATCTGAGGTTTCCACTGTTGAACAGAGGACAGCAGGGCACGTAAGTCTTTAAAAAAAATTTGAATTCTATATAAGAATTAACATAGTCAGCTTTTCCGTGCAAAATCTACTAGATTGTCGTTCTCGGACGATACAATAAACTTTAAATTCCAAGTAGTATAATTGATCGTGCGGATCGAGATCTACAATTATTCTAGATGTGGCTCAGATCTGTATCTATTAAAGTTCGGAAGTTGTGAACATTCTTCTGAAAAGTACTGATTTCTGTCCGAACAGATTCTACAATTATAAAAGCGCATGATATATAAGTCATCGAATGCGCTGAGCATCATGGTGATGTTTATTTACAGTTTTGAAAACGTTTTCTAGCGAAATTCTCCTAAGACAACCTCAGAAAAGCAAACATTTCATAAATGAATTGGAGTCTTAAGTTAAAGGTCTTTGCGTTTCAAAATTAAATTTCTACTTTGCTTCTTACTTGTCGACGGTCGCTTAAGAGGATGTTCTGCATCCTTCTAGTAATATCTGAACTTGACTTCCTGTTCTATACACTGAAACAAAAATTGGTACGATACCGAAACAAAAAGAGTATTGTAGACGGAAAAAAGGTTTCGTACATAGTATGGAGCCTAAAAAGACTTCGAGTTCGTTTCAATTATCCGAACCAGTTTAAGTTCGGTACAGACCACTTCGAAAAACTTGAAAAAGCATTCTGAGCCAATAACAATCAATTTCAGACACCCGAAGTTCTGCACGAAACCTTTTCCGGGTTTCGTACCGCCTTCTAAAATGGTTCGGTAATCATAGAATTGTTTTCAAGTGTACTGAACCGTTTTAGAAGGCAGTACGAAACCCGGAANTCAACGTGGGGATTCGTTCGGCCCCAAATCCTATTGGTTTGGCAATGCGCAATATAAATCAAGATTTTAAATGGTAGATTTCACAGTATAATTTTGATATTCAGATAGTCTAGGATGATTGATTTGTATGATTCACTTTTTGAAGTACACATAACTCTAGGATTTAAATCCGAAGTTTCCGCATTTATTTTGTGAAAAATACGAAGAACTGAACAATCCATCATGTATAGTCTGAAACTAGGAATACGTTCCTGTCGGTTTATAAATAACGTTCTCGCTTTCTACCTTTTTGTTCTGAAAAAATAATGATTGTTTTTCTTATGCTAGGCGTTTTCTGAAAAGACGTGTTCAGTAAAGTTGACCGCCACTTCTTTTTTCATTAATTCGACAGTGACGAGACTTTCAGATAATGTTCTTCTACATCTGTAACATACACTCAGTTAGCACAAAGATGCAGAAGTGCATCTGGACTGGGATACAGGTTTCCTTAGAACCTTGGTTTTATAAGATTTTTCGCGTTGTCTTTGTTACAAAAGCACTTTAAGACAAAAATGAAGACGCACTTGGAATCAGCGTGAAAATTTACATCGAGTGTTGTATCATTCGTCGACTTCTAAGATAACCATGTTTTTGAAAGAGGCTCCGAATAAAGAGTCCCGAAGAGATTTTCCATCGTAAATAGTCTTTTTTTCATCATTCTGATTTTTGAGCACGCAAGCTAATATTTCTACGGCAAGAATTCGCTTTTCATAGAAAATAAGTCATTGCCAAGTGCTTGATATAAAGTACTCACTGTGTATTACATCAAATAATCCTACTTGACGTGCTTGTTTCCGAAACGTATAAACGCTCTATGAAAATTCTAGTTCATTTTCGATCTCGGACTTTACCAAAGGGGCTGCTTTTTGTCGATAGAGCCTTGATTTACGTTGAACCATTTAATCTATCATTACTGTTATTTTCCTTTTTTGCCGGTTTTCAAATAAATTACCAGCACAATATGTTTCCATATGTTTTTTTATTACATATATATATTCGACTGTAGATCTAAGAAGTCATGTTTTTGCTGGAATAGCAAGTTGTGAGTTGCCATTCTCATAATGAGTTGTCTGGTGATAGTACAATCAAATGCTCCAGAACATCCCGGCAAAAAATCGAGCAATTCCTAGATCTTTTACGAAATAAAATACATATTTTCTCTATCTAGACGGATGATTTTTCATTATGGAAATTTTTGACGTCTTCATTAAGTTTTTAATATCACAGAGATTAGAAGAAATATAAAGTTGAAAGCAATAACATACATACTAAAGGCGATGGGCTACAAAGTATTGTTCATAGGACTTCCTAAGTTTGCTTTTATGAGACAAGAAAAGAAAAGAAAAATATTATAGAGAGCGAACGAAGAAATTTTCGACTCACTGGATGTACGAAATCATTGTTTGAAGTGTGAACACCACCTCGAGATCTATTAAATAAGATACGGTATAATTTATAGCTAATCACACGCTTTGTCACTAATGCCGCTCTCACCGTCTTAATTACTACCCGTGAAAAAAGAATAGGGCCCCCCTCGAACTCGGTACTAATTGAATCTGTCGATCTCCAGTTTGCACCTACACTTAAATCTTAAAAAGCTGTATCTATGGTAAAGTTCTTGAAATAATAAGTTGAAATCAAGATTGCTTTTGACTTTTTGTGCTAAATCACTTTGTGCGCAAGTAAGCCAAGTTATTCCTAATTGATGGACTAGTTGTCTGTATTTAATTTTATCATTTTAAATAACATTTTTTTCTTTATCTCAGTTGTTGATTTTCTTCCTTCCCTAAGCAATATCATTATCATTATAAATATTATTATTATTAGTCTTATTGCATTTATATTTTTTAGTTGTTTATGATTTATCGTGTTGTTTTTTCGAATCAATTATATTTACAACAATATCAATAAACTTTATTCATGCATTGCAACGACAAAAATATGAAGCCTTTTTATGTGAGCTCTTATATTCTTGTGCAGACGACGACCCCTTATCTATATATCCGGTGGTCGACGTAACTTACTGTGGCTGAAGACTTTAATATGTCCTCAAACGAGTCTCTCTGATATCAAAATTATATTAACAATATCTCCAGTTATTTGAAGATCAGAATTGTATTCTAAAAAGCTGATCAACTATTAACTCCTAAAACGAATGTATCTTCTAATCAACACAATGATACAAGGTATCAGATGAGTTTGTCTAGTTTGCATCATCACTTATGTAGTGCGCATAGTTTATCGATTTTAGATGACTTGGTATCAATCTTTTATTTATTTTTTCTTTTGGCTATTGAAGATTATCGATATGGAAGAGACTGTCAATTGTGATAAGTAGCAGAGATTTATTTATTTTTATGCTTGCTAGCTCCGACAGTATAAAGCCTTGTACGTCGAGTGTCTTCAACCATAGATACAAGTTCGTTAATACGAATCTCTTTGAGCTGAACAACATGTTCTAATCGTCGCATTTTTGCTAGGAGTATTTGAATTTCTTCGTCCTGTTGCAAGCACTGTTGTTTCAATTCTTCATAAGCCAAACGTGAAACCCATTTATTGTTGAAATTACAAATCGGTTTACTATATCGGCTTGATCGACTTGAAACAGTGTTTGTGTTTTCCTTTTTTGAGTTGACAATATTCAATGCAAGCAATGATTGACGTGGTGAAGTCGAATATTGTTGTTCTCCTTTTTGTCTTATTTCAATTTCTTCATCTATTTTTAATCTTAAATGGAATAAAAATATTTCCACTACACCCGGTTTTCCATTACATAGATCAATGATGATTTTTTCGGGTACATCAAGACCTAACAGACACAAAATTTTCTTATTTAGTATACCCCAATTGATCTTTTTCTGATTAAATGAATTGGCTGACGTATAATTATGCATATCGACCAGGTCAGGTAAATAATATCGAATAATTTCAGCTACCAAGATACCTAAGATGAACAAACAAACCTTATTAGTTCAGTAAAAATATTTTAAATTACCATCGGAAAAATCTCGTTCGATTCGTTTCTTTGGTTTTGATAACGGAATACTGTCGATCCAAATATATAACTCTTCCAAAAGTGTTGCATTCAATTCTAATTCCCAAGCCATTTCAAAACTAGAATAAAATTGAACAAGGGTTTCTATTGAAAATAAACTTAGAAAGATTCATATTTTTTCTCACAAAGATGACTAAGACGTTACGAAAAAATTATTGTAAACTATTCATACAACTGCATAGCACGATACAAGAAGAAAAGAAGTCAAGTGTCAGTCAGAAATTTTGAAGAAACGGAGAGTTTTAACAGAGATTGAGGTTTTTTCCAATTCAGATAAGTCTGTCAAGCGGTTGAAATGATAAAAGGGTACCAAAAGTGAATGTTTTTCAAAAGAAGCCTCGAATGACTTTTTACAAGAGATGAATGTTGATCTTTTGTGACTACTCTCCAGTTACAACACACACTTACCGACAATTTACAAATTGATTTTGTTTTTATTGCCTCTACACTATGATTGACTTGTTTTCTAATTTTCTGTTGCACTCAATCGACAAAAAAGAACGGTGTTCTCTTTCTTTCTCTCTTGTCATTAGTAAGTTATTGTAGTAAGAGAGAATAACGGTAACAATAAGTCAGTAGTAACGCCTAATATTCATGGATTATAAGGAATTCATGTATTCAACAAAGAAATAGGAAAAGAAAATCCTTCTTGTATTTTATCGACTGCTTCTTAACTCAACTAAATACGTTCCGCTTCGGGTATTTGTCGTAAATAATGAGAAAATGGGAGCATGCCTTCCATAAGAACTAATAAAGCATTTACCATGCTAGATGTTTTTATTGCTCTATGTTTCATAGGAAAATATGAAATTGTAACCAGAAGAACGAAGTGGTAGGGTTAGCACTATCAATAGTGATTAGAAAAACTTACATGTTTCGAAACTGTTTTCAGAAAACTGTTCATATGATATCGAATTCGTTTTGTTTTGCTAATATCAGTACTTTCACATATGAAGAAAATCAGAGAAAGAGAGAGAAACACAGCCACATCTGAAAAAGTTGCATCTTTGAAGCTAGTGTGAATTTTGAAAAAGACAAGAATAAATTCATCGTATGATGTGAGAGATGTGCAGCTTCTAAAAAAAATAAAGATATCTTCGAAAGAACTCTGTTGTTCATTATTGAGATTGGAACCGAGCTGAAAGACGCATTGCTTACAAAACAACTATATCTCTCAACATCGACATTTACAATCACGACATGAGAAGCTACGACGAGAGATCAATAATAATTCGCGGAAGATGACTTTCCAGGCAGACAAGCAACGAAAAATAACGCATAAAAAGGCGATCTGTTAGAGAAATGACAGCTATAATCTGTAGACTTAGGTTGCTCATAAATCATCAAACAACCTAAGGCTAGGAATTATAGCTGTTAGTCCCCTAAAAGGTCACTTATTTCAGCAAGAAAACGCGTAAAAACTCGTTACATTTCTAACGAAATAAAAATCGTAAAAATGTGCGGTTTTTACGCTCTTTTACGCATTATTTATTGTTGCTTGTCTGACTGGGTTGTTTTCTCAAAGAAAGCAACTTGTGTTTTTCTCAATATCTATTACTTTCTAGATCCGCGACACAGTACTACTTACAATATTTTTTTAATTACAAGTGAAGAAATATTAAGTAAATCCAGTAAGACTTTGTTTTTCTAGGAAAATACAATCAGAGGTATATGATCTACTAGACTTCACCTGAAGCTCAATCCTCAGAGTTTACGCAAGACAGCAAGATGCGAATAATGCAACATTAGAATTAAAACTTTTTTTGTTTTGTTTTTTCATCGTTGAATAGAGTTCAATGCACTGATCATGAATACATGGATTTCTGATTTTTCTATCATCTTTTAACAGAAAAAAATAGGATATTGGCGACGGTTGTAAAGAAATGGGCAAAAATTGCTCCTGTAATTAAAATTACAATTTTTTACTGACTTTATTACTGAAAATTTTCAAACTATACTTTTTTTCTTATTCGCTATCTAAAAGTGGAAGTAGAACCCTTTTCTATTGATACGCAGGAACATTGACCGTGTTCGGGTCAAATTATTATTTTCAGTGCCAAACTATGAAATTTGAAGTATTACATGCCCATAACGAGCCTCGATCAAGATATTCGCTTTTTATTATATTTTTAATTTTGGAATGTAAACGTAATAACAGTTAACGCTCACCGACAGTCGATTTGCTCAACCCTAGACTGAGAGACTAGTAAAGAAACGAAAATTCACCTATATCTGTTTACTTCTGTCTGTCTCTAACAGCTCGTACGTGTAACTAAAACGATGGCACTATGACCATCACGACACCATATAATAAGCACAAGCTGTTCATGTCGATCATTCATGGAGTCCTTTGAACCAAACGTATCAGCATTTGATTATACTTTTGGTCATTTGTGCTACCTCTTTGGTTGCAGACCAAAAATATAGCACAAATGATCAATCATATGGTCTAAATGACCATCTTGTGGCTATTTATATAGTCGCAACGGTCCATTATACCATTTTCCGAACAATTGTATCATCCTTATGATCATTGGTACCATCATTTTGGTCATTTGTGCCATGTGTTGTAGACAGATAGGCATACACAGGTGAATTTCGGTTTCTAGACCCGATCCTTTCAGTCTAGGGAATATGAGAAATTTTCACATCCGATCTTTTAGAATCATCTGGTTTTTCAGAGGCTATATTTTCAAAATCTTGTTGAAATCTATCGGTTACATAAGAATCACACTAGATTCAGTTTTTTTCTGACAGTTCATTAATGTCGCATTGGGAAAAGTCCACAGTCATTTACTAAAATGTGTTAGTGACCAGCACTTTCGATTTTATTTTATATGAAAGCAATAGATTGTACAAAATAATATTTCAATAGATCTACTACAAATGGAGATGAAGATCCTTAATCAAATGATAATAGAAAGGGTTTTTTTTGTACCAAGCACATATGAACAGCACTCGCTTTTCATAGTTAATAACTGAGCGATAATGATCATAGAATTTAAAGCAAACATCTTTTAGTCTGGTAATATCACAAATTGTTTCGCTAAGTATTTTATCTGGGTATTAGTAAAATACGTGAACACTCACGGACACTAACTTTGAAGTTGTCTTAAAGAAAACACCAGCATCGAACGTGGATCAAAATCTACGAACACACACGAACAGCTTTCTGTCGCCTAGTTCTTCTATCTAGAACTGTTTTTCCTGAGTGTTTAGGTTGATTAAAACCTATTCTCAAGACATCAAAAGAGAGTAACTACAGAGATATTTCATGAGGTCCCTACCACATCTACGAGAATCGTTTCCAAATCACATGAAACTCAGGTTTTATAAAACTTCTAATGCTGAGCATTTATATAACAAAAACGTGTTGTTAAAGGTTCTATTTTTGATGGAGATAAACTCAACATACTGAAAACAGTGAAAAACCAAAACAAAACTCAAAAAGATTGTTTTTCACAGTTTTGCCGAATCGAATTGATAGTTTATTTCATTGAAATGGAGTCAAAAATAGAACCTTTAACAACACGTTTTTGTTATATAAATGCTCAGCATTAGAAGTTTTATAAAACCTGAGTTTCATGTGATTTGGAAACGATTCTCGTAGATGTGGTAGGGACCTCATGAAATATCTCTGTAGTTACT
>CAJNSZ010000060.1:525900-546390 GCA_905329745.1 Rotaria sp. Silwood2 | reverse complement strand
GAATGGATAAAAAAAAGTAACATTCGTTGAGTGAATAGATGAAAGAAGGAATATTTGAGAATTTTCTAGAGTTCATACGAATAGATTCTCAAACAGATTTCTTTAGACTGGGACTGAGATCGGATCCAGTAGCTGAAAACTAAAATCGTCAGGGTCGAATCCGAACATGGACCAGACCAGATGTATCATGACTATGACCGAGACTGTTGGAAAAGAAGTAACTGCGATTGCAACTAAAAGATTTGGTCTCATACATCTTTAGTTATGACCGTGTTACTGAATTTTCAGTGAGTAGCACAAAGTATCAAGGAATATTAAATGTCGGAATTTGAGTTTGAAAATTTACTCTTAAATCGATGTAATGTTGCTTACCATGCATCAAAATTTTCAAACAAACCAAACGGTTTCTTCCTATGATAAGAAGTTCTTCAGAAATTTGCACTTTTTCAAATCTCTTATAAAGTATTGATTTTGAAGACATCATGTCCAAGATAGGAGTAACTCATTTGGGCTGAAATGACTGACACATTAAGAGTACCATGAGAGCTATCTAGAGTACTGCATGGGTACAATTTTTCGTACCCGTACCCGTACCCTACCCGTACCCGTACCCTACCCGTACCCCACCTTACTCGTGCCCAACTGTACCCGTACCCTACCCGTACCCGTCAATTTCGTACCCGATACCCGCGTCGGGTACCCGACCCGCGGGTTGCAGTACTCTAGAGCTATCTTTAAGTGTTCAAGCCGAACTGTAATATGCGTTGATCATCTCTGCCATTGAGCGACGATCTAACGAAATAGTCAGATAGTTCGAAAATAAAGTAGGATGAACACAAATCAATCTAGATCTTTTGTTTTAGTTCGCTCTATCTGATGAGACAAGTCTCAGCTTAAAATTGGTGTATGATGTCGCGATATTTGCTCACATAATATGAAAATTAGAATGAAAAATAAAACTACACTTTTAAGAATTCATTGTTTGTTCGCTATGAAAAGACTCTTAGATATGAACAACTAGTATGCAATTATAAATAATTTTTTTTCATTTTCAATTCTGTCTTATAGTTATTTTGAACGTGTTTCAATGATTTATTCATGTAAATGCAAATGAAACGATATATTTCTTTAGTTGATTTAATAGAAATAGATTAAAATTTATTTGATTAATTATCCTATACATATTCCTAGTATTCGATAGTTTTATCAATCAAAAAACAAACATTTTGTAAATGTAAGTTTTGATTTGTTATATATGAAATTAAAAAGAAGTAATTATGATTAAAAATAAATTTCCTTCTAAACATTTTTTATAACGAAGTATAATTGAGAAAGTGAAAAGTCTCAGTTAAACTGGAATATTTATTGTTTAATAATAAAAAATTTCACTTTTATTTTTCTTTGACAAACTATAGAAAAAGAAATGATTATAATCAAACAACTTCTGTGTCAACTATTCTCAGGACGATGTCGATTAAAATCTCTTCGACTTGATATTAGCAATGAATTTACAAGTGGTGATATTCATAAATGTTTAGTAGGAAACTCTTATTTTTCTTCGAATTTTATTGTGAATCAATGTGAATCTTGTTGTATGACTCTTCGTCGTTTATTTATTCGACTTAAATATACATTTTTTCTTGAAAATCTTATTGAACATGTACCCAATCTCGAAGAAATGTCAGTTCAGTTTGAATATTCATTGAACTTTGATTCATTATGGGAATTAAATATTGAAACTTCGAGTCAATCAAATGAAAATTGGTTTAATAAAGTAAGAAGAATCATTTATTATGAGTTTTTCAAAATAATTTTTTTTTATTTTGATTAATAAAAACAATCGGATTGTTATTCTTTTAAGATACCAAAACTACGATATTTTAGTTTAAAAACTTTCATTTGTGAAGATAAGGAGTTTGTTTATCTAAAACGGCTTCTTAATAATTTAAATTATGTTGAAAAACTTCAAGTTCATCTTAAAAGTGATAAATTAATCGAAACAAGATGTCGAAATATATGGAAATCTGTCATTGATGCAAATTTCATTCGTCAATATTGTCTACCTGATAAAATAATTAATTTAATTAATTTTGATTTTTATATTTATTCCCAATGTCAATTATCATCGAATGATATAAAAAGAATAATAAATTCATTTAAAATTCATTCTTTTTTTGTTGATCATAAATGGACCAATGTTAAATGTTTATTTGATCCAATAATTGAATGTCAACATCTTTTCTCTTGTTTCACAAATACACTTCAATTTTCTGATAGTCTCTAGTAAGATTTTTATCTTTATGAAAACTGACAACTTTTTATTTCAATTATATTCTTTTATTTTTTAGTAATTATTCATATATTTTCAATTGGCCACGTATCGGTTTTATTTGGTTTGACTTATATCCATCACTTCATTTATTTCTTGAACGATTCAATGAATTATCTCCTAATATTTCTTGTATTGAAGTACACCAAAGTAAATAACATGTCATTTTAATGATTGTCTTCATAGAAAGGAAGTAAATAGATGGCAGAGTTCAACATATTTACATAATCAATCTAATGGACTAAATAGAGAAAATATACTCATATAAAATAAAATTCCTTGGTTTTTTATAGCGCGTACGATGGGTTTTGACGAGTCAGATCTTCTCATGTCATTGAAAATTTTATGCAAAATGAAACTATACAAGGGGGTTGATATGCCTTTTCGAAATGTTACAAAAATTCAATTTGGAACACATTTTGATCGGATGAACGGTTAGTACTCATTTTCTTTGTTTTTCGTATAAGATTCTAATCAAACAAGCAACATTTATTTTTCATTTATTACCAAAAAAATGTATCTGCACCTTTTTTGTAGTTTGAAATTTTCATATAAAACTACTTTTCTTACAATAATTGTCATTAAATAAACTTTTTAGTTTTTTATATTACAGATTTGATAATTCATAGTTATAATGAGTATTTTAACATGGATTTTGCAATGATTAATGCTGAAAAGAATTTATGTAGTCATAGAAAAAAGATTCGTAGAAAAAGTAGTTGAGTTCTATCGAATTTAACTATAAATATTAAAGCTCTGTATTCAAACTTGCTTACAGTTGAAATAGATTCTGCATCCGATAAAGGTCATCATCTACTTGGATACACATGTGTTCCGTCATTACTCTGTAGATCATGATTTATATCTTGTTCTGCTCTATTTATACGTATTTTCTTCTGTAACAGCAGTTTTCAAATCCATATCTGTCATTTAAGACCATACTTGTTCGTTGAGTATAATTAGATCATAAAAAAAATGATTTACATGAAAAATTCTGATAAGAGATTTAGCATCAATAGAAGACAGTAGTAGAAAATGTTGATTTTTGAGATATGGAAAGCGACGATTAGTCGCATGACGATTGAGCGACGTCAATTGACCGTTGCAACAATTGGACACTACAATAATAAATCACTGTAGAATTAATCGAGTGTTTAAAATAAACGTGATACTTCTACTTCATACAAAGCTTACTTTACATACTTGTGATTTAATCACACACAATACAGTGTGAAGGTGAGTATGATAAGTAAAAAGTGAAGATGAATCTCATAGAATAAATAAATAGATCGTCTTGCCGGTAAACGATAGTTGAATGTCGATAATGACTTTATGGTTTTATTGAAATGTTAAGCAAGAGAATTATATTCTTTGTGAAATAATGAACACTGCAGAAGATGAAAGCTTCAACATAAGAAAAATTAAATGAATTATTATTAATCTTGAGTGTGAATCAAGGGGGAAAAGGCGAGACTCCCGTACTCCCGAAGTGCAATGGGAGTACAGGGGAGTAGGATGGGAGTACAATGGAGGTTCGGGGGAGTACGGAAGTCTCGCTTTTTCCTCCTTGGGGTGAATAGTTTGTTCACTACAACACACAGTAGAAGACTAAATCTTTTATTAATAGAGAATATTCTGAAACAAACCATGTAAACAGTTAATTTTTGATAATTAGTTTCTAATTAAAAAAGTATCGATTAAAATATGTTTATTTCATTGTTTGACATTTATTCTTATGGAAATTATGTAAATTATGATTTTTTTTTCTAGCTGATACCGAAATATTACCAAATCGAAATCAGATACGTGAAAAAGTACTTGCACATCTCATTTCGATGACTGTACAACTCAAATATCTTCTAGTTGAACGCTTCGATTGGCTTTTGCATGTTGTTCAATACGTAAGAATATGCTTTATTTATGATCTTGTTTTAAATTCTTGAATATATTTCTATTATGCATAATTCATGTGAATACCTAATGAAAAATTCGATTCAAGTCAACGAAAATTTTTCACTGGGTATATCCCAGGTAAATCATTTGATGATCATAAATCCTGTAAGAGTAGTTTAAATTGTACGAAAAAGTTTTATTTTCTTTCGAGTTCATTATAAGGTTGTTATAATTTCTCACATTTCCACAGTGAGTTTGTGTAGGATTGACGTATTTTCTGTATGATTTCACTTGAGCTTGTAAAGTTCAATATGTTTTTATTTTTCTAATCTGAATAGGTATATCATTGAAATAAAGTGATCTCATTTTTAGAAGAAAACTATATTATTCTTTTTGTTATAGCATAGAATAAAATAAAATCTATTTTCATCTAATGTACAATAGCAATATTGTAACTGAATTAATTTAGTTTATTTGAGAATTAAACAAATGATCATACTGATAAGTCAAAAATTCAATTGAAATCGATTGCATCTATTAATAAACACATTTAATATTGAAGCAAATTAATTCTGTTCTTTATTGATATGCAGAATAAGATTTGGAAAAATGAACATAGACAATGAAGAAATAACTTTAATTGAATATAATGATAAATCTATCTTTTGTCATAAGTTTATACTAATTACACAGCCTATCGAAAAGGCATCTAATTTTTGTATTACAAGTTGTTCCATTTTTTTCAAGCTTAGAACTTGTAATTGTGGTTTGACTATATTTCTGATGCGATGATTTCATTTTTATCTCTTGTACTTTATCTCTCTATGTCTGTCATTATCAAAAATTGTTGGTAAGGCAGTACAAAAAAAAATTTAATGATTGTTCTATGAATGAATTATTGTTAAACTCTTTTCTTGTATTATTTTAAAACATTTACTTTAATTTGACAAATTAATTCTAATAGATTAGTATGTTTTATTGCCTTTTTTTGTTGTTTTTTATTTAGGCATCTGACGACCTAAGAACGGAAGCATTAAGTACAGTTCAATATGCTGAGTTTTGTCTTCCAAGTTCTTCTACCGGCTCCGACGAATCAATTCATATTGGTAAACATCTTGTGCCTTTTCTTAGCACATATATGCCTCATTTACAAACATTACGTCTTTGGCAACCAGATGATTTTCCTTGGACAACTAGTAAGTTTATTTTACATAAATGAACATTATCAAAATAAAATCTCTTAATATTCTATGATAAATATTATTCTGATTTTTGTTTTATTAATTATGAATTTTATTTTGTCCTTTATTAGTCAAACAAATATTTTCATAATGATTCATAGTTAAACTTCAATGAAATTAATGTTCTTTTTCTTATCAATTCTATTCAGGTTTTGTCATGTTTCATGAAACCACGATCTATAACTACGTAATATAGACTTGACATTTGAAAATTAAGATTGAATGCTTTGAAAACTTGAGTTTTGTTTTCGAATTTTTTAAAATTTCAAACAATGATTGTAATTTTGAGGCAAATTCATTTCTCTTTTGTAAATGAACTTGATGAAAAATATCGAATCTTATTTTATCATTATGAATTAATTATGAGGAGATTGAATAATCATGTTTAAAAGACTCCAAATGATTTGAATTATGAAATTTTCTATAGAAATGTTCGTATAATTTGTTTATTTAACAACCTTCGATGTATATTTTAAATTTAAAAAAAATACATAAAGATATACTTATTCTTTTCTAAAATATTCAAAACTATTGTATGTTTTTCTAAAAACGAAAAATAGAATTTTCCAAAATTTTCTGGTCAAAAAAGTGAAATGATTAGAAGAAAATGATAAGAACTAAAGTCTCGACCACAACATATTTGTTTTCTCTGTCGAAATGAGTAAATAATGAAATGCGTTACAAAAGAATAGCTTCTTTTCTCACACATTTATTGTGAATATTCAGATATTTTTTTTTTGAAAATATACATAAGAAAGTTCACATTAGATTCGACCATTGTTCATTCGAAGCTAATATGAGACATGAATTTTTTTAAAAAGGAAACGCAGATAAAAGAAAATATGTTTTTTGTTCAATAAATAAAAAGAAAACTATATTTAATTGAAACTCTAATATATTTTATGGGTTCATATTGTTGTATTGTCTTTTTGTGTACTCAAAAAGTGAGTACACTACTAAAATCGGTATGTGTGTCCGTCCGTCCGGCCGGCCGGCCGTTTACACGATAACTNTTTAGCGGTAAACCGCGGTTTACCGCATTAGCCTTTGTATGGGAGCCGGTAACTTGATCGGTAAAACCGCGGTAAACCGCCGGTATTGTTTTTGAAAATTTCTATCATATCGACCAGTTTAAAAAAGATGCTTAAAATGGTCCAATCGATGATCTGGAGCAATAAATTTTGAAAGATCATCGGTGATCCGGTTAACTGAATTATATTAGTGGTAAACCATGGTATTCGTTAAAACCACCGGTTTACCGCGGTAAATTCTATGTAATGGGAGCCGGTAACCGGACCGGTAAAATCGCGGTAAACCGCCGGTTTTGGCCCGGTTTTTAAGACATGGGGAATACGTTGTTGAATTGCACATCGAAAAATAAGACGACCAATACGTCCGAAACCATTAATACCAATTTTAATATTCCATACAATATGTGGACTAGTAGACAAAGAATAAATAAATATTGATACAATGAACTTGTACTCACAAACAATACAATGGATTATTTGATAATAAGATCAAAATTTCATTGAATTTTCCTTGTTCATCAAATGTAGCTATATTTAAAAATTCATTTATTTCTTGTTCATTTTTTTTCCATATATATTTTGAAGATAAACCAGGTTTCAAATTGATTTTCATTGTTGCCACATAAAATTTTTTACTATGAGACGTCCAAAGGATATCCATGTTTAATACATCAGTAACACAACAATATTCCAATTCTAACGAAGGATAATCAACCATATATTCCGTTATCGGAGCTAAAAATTAATGAAAAATTTTGTTTTTTTTAAACTAAGGATATTTCAAAAGTTCTATTTCATCAATTAAAAAACATGAATCTCATTCTTCATTTATATTATTTATTTCATATGACTTACCTGTTGTTTCACCTTCATTCGTATCATTTGTTTCCATCATTTCATCATCATTTTCACTCATATCTTTTATTTCATCATGACTTTCAGCTGAAAGTGGATTTTTTGTATCAGTAATTGATGTTGGTTCACGATCAATAGCCTTCATTGCTTTTTCTTCTTCAGTTCCTGGAAACAAATTAAATATTGATGTGTATTTTAAAATTGTTTATTAATTAAAATTAACCTGCTTCGTCTTCTTCTTCTGGTTTTGTATCTTTTGTTATTGATTGTATAATAATTGTTCGAAACAAGAGATGATGATAAAAATGGTAAACATCAGGATCCATAAATAATTTAATTATTTCTTGTTTTGGTCCCAAATTTAATAACGAAAAGGCCATTTTAATTCGAATAGCTTCGTCCACAGTACCACCACCAACAACTAAAATCACATCATTAATTGGAAAATTAGTTGTATGTCTACGCTTTGTTTTTCGTATGTTTAGACATTGTCGAAGTTTTTCCCAAATCTTATGTAATAATTCTTCAAGGAGATTTGTTAAACTAAGTTCACTTTCATCAAAATCAAACGCGTGATGGTACAAAAAGCATTGTGGTTTTTGTTTGAGTTGAAAAGATAATAAAAAGAACACACAGGTACCAAGTGAATTTGATCCAATGATGCCCCGACTAATGTCGTGTTCATTCACCCGTTCCTTCACACGTTCAATTGGTTTGCCGTTATTTGACATTCAAAAATCTTTTTTATCGATCTAAAATATACAGAGAGTCATGGATGCAAAAAAAAATTTAATTCGTCTTATTATTCGAATTGTTTCTTTAAATTTTTCTAGTAATTTTAAACAAAATTTATCTTAGTTAATACTTAACTAGTTAAAAAAACTCACGGATATCTTCCAATCTTATGTGTTAATGGTGAAGTATTTGATGAGATTTGTGCATCACCTTACTATAAACAAAAACTCTATTGAACAAATACTCATGAAATTTTCTTCAGTAGAATCATGTATAGCAATTCGTCGTCGAAATATGGAATTATCATGTGATGTTGATAACATTTTTTCAACTATGTAAGAAAAATATTTTATATCTTATATTTTATTTAAAATATATATTNAACTGACACATTAAGAGTACCATGAGAGCTATCTTCAAATGTTCAAGTCGAACTGTGATATCCATTGATCATCTCTGCCATTGAGCGACAATCTAACGAAATAGTCAGATAGTTCGAAAACAATGTGGGATGAACATGAATCAATCTAGATCTTTTGTTTTAGTGCGCTCTATCTGATGAAATAAGTCTCACGAGGGAGATACCCGAAGTGATAAACCGCTTTACAGCCCATATTTTAGGCACATAGGGAGAGAGATCCTAGACTAGAATCATCCCAAAAATGTTTGGGCCCATAGGCTTTTCTTTCGGAGTTATGACCATTTTAGTGGATTTTCGGTCTATGGCAATATATCTACAAAAATATCAAATGAGGAAATCTCGACTTAAAATTTTACCTATATGTAGACCTCATGAGTCTTACTATACGCTGAAAGTTTCAGAGAAAATCAATGTTCCTTTCTCGAGATAAGAAGAAACCTGGATTTTTTTTGAGCACTGTATGAAATATGAGTATTTCTTGTAACTTCATTATCTCGAGAAAGGAACATTGATTTTCTCTGAAACTTGTAGCGTATAGTAAGACTCATGAGGTCTACATATGGGTAAAATTTCAAGTCGAGATTTCCTCATTTAATATTTTTGTAGATATATTGCCATAGACCGAAAATCCACTAAAATGGTCATAACTCCGAAAGAAAAGTCTATGGGCCCAAACACTTTTGGGATAATTCTAGTCTAGGATCTCTCTCTGTGTGCCTAAAATATGGACTGTAAAGTGGTTTATCACTTCGGGTACCTCCCTCGTGAGACTTATTTCATCAGATAGAGCGCACTAAAACAAAAGATCTAGATTGATTCATGTTCATCCCACATTGTTTTCGAACTATCTGACTATTTCGTTAGATTGTCGCTCAATGGCAGAGATGATCAATGGATATCACAGTTCGACTTGAACATTTGAAGATAGCTCTCATGGTACTCTTAATGTGTCAGTTATTTCAGCTCAAACGAGTTACTCCTATGTTAGACATGAAGTCCTTAAAATCAATACTTTATAAGACATTTGAAAAAGTGCAAATTTCTGAAGAACTTCTTATCAACAGAAGAAACCGTTGGTTTGTTTGAAAATTTTGATGCATTGTAAGAACATTACATCGATTTAAGAGTAAATTTTCAAACTCAAATTCCGACATTTAATATTCGTTAATAGATTCTGTTACTCACTGAAAATTCAGTAGCATGGTCATAACTGAAGATGTACGAGGCCAAATCTTTTAGTTTCAATCTCAGTTACTTCTTTTCCAACAGTCTCGGTCATAGTCATGATAAATCTGGTCTAGTCCATGTTCGGATTCGACCCTGACGATTTTAGTTTTCAGCTACTGGCTCCGATCTCAGTTCCAGTCTGAAGAAATCTGTTTTTTCAGAATCTATTCGTATGAACTCTAGAAAATTCTTAAATATTCTTTGTTTCATCTATTCATTCAACGAATGTTACTTTTTTTCGGTCCATTCTTCCAACTTTTGTTTTAATCAGTATGATTTATATTATCATTTGGCCAAAAGCACAGATCAAATAACTACAATCTATAGTTTTGATTTGTTCAACTTTTTTTCGCGTTGTCTCGGTTCTGATCCAGTCTCACCCATCTTGAGACATAACTTAGCAATAAGGTATTATGAATACGAATCAGTTTAATTTCTTTTTTCTTATCTCAATAGATCTTATTTAATGAGACAATTCAACTTAGAAGTGCCTTATCATCCCGGATCGTTTTTTTCTGTCAAGCTAATGAAATCAATTTTTAATTTGTAGCATAAAGAACGTCTTTGGAAAGTTGCTTAGTTATCCGATTATACCAATAGATTTTAACATATTCTTAAATACAAATATTTATTCTGAAGATAAGAAAATATCGATTATAGAATATATAAGCCGCTAATTATAAGTTCGAAGATTTTTTCTCGTTAACTGAAGTCCTAAGGTTGTCACGATTTGCCTTCCATACGAATAGATTCTTTGCACAATTGTGCCTAAGTGATTCTAATAACTATTAAACATGTCGTTGATTTGTTCTCAGACATCTACTGGGTATGAAAGTAGAAGAGGTGAATGTAGTATTTTCTCTTTGGAAGCTAAAATTTTAACTAGATGATTTCGAAATCGACTTTTTTACGCTGAATTTTTCAGTGAATGGGTTTATATGAGATGTAAATGTACTCAATCAAGGATGACTTCTTCAAGATAGATAAATCTCGTTTTATTCTTAAGAGAATCTATCAAATAAATGCTTGACTGCCTACGTCGGAGGCCATCTATAAATGTTCGTCTACGTAAAAATTCCGTATGAACACTTGGTCATCAAATGTTAATGTAAGTTCATCTAATTGATGTTCCATAAGATACGATAAACTTTGAACTATTGGTTCAATTGATATACATCGAGTAAGAATAAGTGATTTGAGATTAGGAAACCGAAGAATTTTTTTATCATTAAACAGCAATTCATAACTGAGATCACAAGCAATTGAATTTGTTCCATCAAAATAAATACGTCGAATAGAAGAAGAAAGAGATGATGAATTTAAAATCAATGGAAATAATAATGAAGAAAGTTTATTATAAGATAAACCTTGTTTAATAATAAGACCAGTATTTAATGAATTATCACCTATTGAAAGAGCTGAACACACAAGAGAATTGAAACGCACATTTAACGACCAAAAACCCGTTAATAGATCGAACCATTCAAGATAAGAAAAGATATGAAGAAGAATTTCATTCGGTAGTGTTTCCATTCTATTTATTATTTTATCTAAAAAGAAAGATAGATTATGCGTTTTATTTTTTTCAGATTTCATCATTATTGAATATCAATAGAATGATTTTAGTACAATGAAAATAGAATAGATTATATTCAGTTTTCAATAGTCCATGAATATGATTACTATCGAAACAGTTTTCACTTAAATTAGAAAATCATTTTAAAATAAAATCTTATCTAGGTCTTGAGATTTCAGTGAGACAAGACCTCTTCATAAATTATCATACCATATTTTTTCTCTTTATGTCAACATTATACAAATATACGAAATCAACAGTTTTCATCTCATAATTTTCCAAATACATTTTTTATTTAATTATTCTATGAAAAAAAGAAAATTTTCGGTGCAAAAAAAAACACATCAAAGGCAATTCTTTCTATTAAAAGGGAGAAATTAGTAAGTTACGTCGTTAGAATCACCGTTAGTCTATATTGTACATTGTAGAAAGAAAAAATACCACCTTTTTCTTCTAATACATTTTGTACTTTAGATATTCTTACTGGCTCAAGACTAATAACCCCTGTTGCAAAAGTCTTTGCAAAAAATATGTGCTCATTTTTCAGTTATATAAAAGCAACTGGTGAGAGTCAAAAGCAATTAGTAAAGACTCAGAATTTTTCGCTCTTTTCGAATATGAGCTCAGAAATTTTGTGTCGATTTTTGTTCGAGAGTAACGAAGAAATCTTTGAAAGGCCTAAAAAAAACAGTTTGGACGGAACGGGTGAGTCGAAGTTTCTGGACGCAATGTTTGCTCGTTTTTGACTTGCCAGAAAATATTTCAGAAGAGTGAAAAACTATGTGGTTATGACCAGAATCTTATGCTCTTTCCGAATATGGACTCAGAAATTGTGTGCCTGTTTTTCTTCGAGAAGAGTGAGGGAATCTCTGAAAGGCATCAAAATTGGTTTGGGCGGCAAACAAACAGGGTTTTTGCTAACTCCCATAAGTCTCTTTGCGAAGACCCTAAAAATTGTCGGAGTCGGTGATTTTGTAGAGCGAACATTTCTTTATAAAATGTGATGCTATAGTTTGAAATAATAAGCATTTTCTCAAAAACTACTTTCTATGTAGAACGCGCTTTCGTCAAAAAGTCGATTTTTTCAGAATGAGGGTCATATAGAAAAACGAAAATCTAGATGCTTTCTTGGCAGACAAAAAGAAAGTCAAATAGTGTGTTTTGTAGAGTAAATTTTGCTCTACAAGCAGATATATCAACAAAAGTTTCAACATTTAGTTTCAGATCCCAATAGTGAGCATGTACACATAACATTTTTGTCCAAACCGGTTTTTTAGGACTTTCAAAGATTTCTTCGTTACTCTCGAACAAAAATCGACACAAAATTTCTGAGCTCATATTCGAAAAGAGCGAAAAATTCTGAGTCTTACTAATTGCTTTTGACTCTCACCAGTTGCTTTTATATAACTGAAAAATGAGCACATATTTTGTGCAAAGACTTTTGCAACAGGGGTTATGTCAGAAAACACAGCCAGGTTTACATTTTCTCACTGATATGACATAATACGATCAATTCCATTGCTAGGAACAGAAGATAATGAGAGAATATACTATTCGACTTCACTATACTTAAACAAGCTCATTTTAAAAGTCTAACTTTTAGAAAATTTTGCTATTCAATGTAGAAAAACTGTGCACTTAGTCAAATAACATAGATCATTAATTTTTGTTCTTTATTAGAGACATTTATTCTATGAATCACTGTGCATTGATGAAAAAATTTCCTTGAATGAATAATTGAAATATTTTTAATTTAATATTACAAAATAAAATTTTTACTTTTATCTTAACCATATAAATTCTTCAGAATGATTGAATATATTATTCATTAAGATCTATTATGTAAAAATCCAAATTTTTTTCTCTTTTGCAAAAGCAGAACGGAAATAAATAATATTTCGGTATTTAACATTAGTCTAGCATCTTCCAAATTCAATACATTAATATCAATTTCTACTTTATTTATTTTCAAAAAGTTCTTTTTCCTCTCCATTTGTTTATTAATCAGGAAATAACGTTTTCAGTCTTTATTTAAAGATCATCTTGCTAATAAGTATAAACTGATAATAGTTTGATTACTATTAAAGACATCGAGACGAAAACATTATCAAAACGTAACATTGTAAACTCAAGTCTGACAAAAAATATGCAACATGATGAAACTACTGATAAAAAGCAAAAGACATGTATCTATAATAGACCGCTCTGTGAGAAGAATTTCTCAAAAGATGTGTTGTTGTGAGAGACATTTTAATATCTTCCTTTAAATTAAAATACTCATCGCATTTCGTATCGTGTTTCCCAATATCATTCTGTTTAATTAAAACCAATACTTATTCAACAGTTTGCCAGTTCAATAATAATGTTAGTACAAATTCAAAGGAATAAGTTACTTTCTTTCATAAAAACAAACTAAACTTTAGTTTTCGAGCTGATCACAGGGCACTTTTTTGCCCTCTCCTGAAGATGACTCACAAAAAAATGTTGCCCTCCCTTGTTCTCAACGCAAGACAGCCTGTCCTGCAGGGCTTATAACTGAGTTTATTTATTATAAGGACTGGTTAACTACCAAACGCTGCATAGCCGTTTTCATATTTAGTAGTGTTTTATTCACAATGTTTCAACAAAAAACTTCAATTAAATTTGAATCTAATGATGATGAATTACAAGAAGCATCATGATAATAATATTTCCTTATATCATATACAAGCACTATATCATTACTTGATGATGACATAATAGATGATTTACATATTAAAAAATAAAATTCAAAGCTAGAAATATATAGAAAAACAAAGAATAGAATTCATAGACCACATAAAGTAACTTATACCCTTATTATAATAAAACACTCCTCAATGATTTCTCTCCGTCTTCTGTTAGTCTTTTTGTTGGAATTATAGAGAACTAAATTTTATCCAATGAAAACGTATAAAAATTGTCATTGTGAAAAATCGTAAGTCACATCAACTTGCAATAATATCTGTTGTAGTTGTTCGTGATATCAACATTACTGATCACAAAATATTGTGCAAAACACTATTTATAGAAAAAAAATTGGGAGGATAGAATTAAAAAACAATTTACTTTGTCGTACAGAAAAGGGACCTACCCTGTGATGGTCTCTGCTGGATTCTGATCAATTTCTATATCAAATTAAAGTGAAAAATTTAGGGCTCAAATTCATGTGTGTCACGAATGATCAGTTTATTTTAAGGTTAAATACATAGGCGAAAAGCGTCAGTTTCTGTCCTTTATTTGTATAAATCTTATGTCTCAGTCATAATAAAATACACAAGAAAATAGTAAAATCATACAGACCATCCAAGAGCATATTATATCGTATAATATTCAAATATTGTTGTACTTTTTCGTCAACATATGTTAGAGAAGGAATAAGCATATTCATTTCATTTTCATGCGAGTCATATAAACTCGACGAAAAAAAAATTCCCATTCGGCCTATCCTTATTCGCTTTAAGGTAAGTCAGTGTGATTGGAGCCTATATAATGAAATGATAAACGACCGTCCGTTTCACATAAAATGAAAAAGTCAGCATTCTTTTTTTTTGTCGTGTTGATGACCGCATAGTTATATAAGTTTCAATTTTTGACGCAAGAAAAAAAGAAAATGTATGAGTTAGCGAGCATTGGGAAAAGAGTGTACAATATAAATATAAAAACAATAATTGTTTTCCTATATATTTTTGATTCTATGTAATTCAATATTACGGAATACATTGATCTGAAATAGAAAATAAATATCAATTTTACATGTAAATTCGAGTATCTTTATCAATATTCTTAATTAAAACAAAGATATTCCTGCTGAATACTCTTTGCATTGTTAAGGCGTTTTTTTATCAATTTTATTTTTATATGAAAGGCTTTTCATCTGAAATAACTTAAAAATCAAATATTCATCGAATTTCAACAAAATATTAAATATGAATTCGACTGAACTTAAATATTTTCATGATATTTCTCCTAAATAATCGTTCGTCTTTATTTTGTATGAAATAAATACATCCTGTTTCGATTCTCTTTTATCTTATGCATTGATTAATCTTTTAACTCTTGCTGTCAATTAATATGCATATTCACTTTTATTTACTGCTAAGTTGTCCAATAACAGCAATTATTAGAATTGAGATACACAAAGACTAATGCATGACTCATGCTATGAAAAGAAAAACAATCATGTCATGGAAAAACTCGAGTCGTTCCATATTATATATTGATTTATTTCATCTGATGAAAACATTTTTCAATCGCTGGATTGATCTCGAAATGTTCATTTAAACGTATGTCTAAATTTATTTGAAGAAAAACAAAGTATCACTCTTTTCAGTTCTTTTCATAGACATGAAAATGATAATAAACTACAATTATAGACTATTGGATATAAAACTTTTTCATTACGATAAAACTGAGACAAAAAAGAATGTGAACCTAAATAAGAACTAATAAATCATATTAGCAATCATTTGAGCAATTGTTCAAGTTTGTTTCGATAGTTTTTTTCAGCAATATATTTGATAAGATCAATAACATGATTTGAATAATCATATTCATTGTCATACCTAAAAAGAAAATATTTATATTATTAAAAAAAATTATTGAAAAATAAATAGAAACATACCATGAAACAAGTTTGACAAAATTATCATTGAGTAAAATACCAGCTTTAGCATCAAAAATTGATGAATGTGTATTACCAATCAAATCTGTTGAAACAACTTCTTTTTCAGTATAAGCCAAAATACCTTTTAATGGACCATTAGAAGCTTCTTTAATTGCAGCACAAATTTCTTTATATTCAGCCTAAAAAAAAATAGAATAAATAGAATCACAAAATAAAAATATAACTTACATTTTTACTTAATCGAACAGTAAGATCAATAAGTGAAACATTTGGTGTTGAAACATAAAAAGCCATACTAGTTAATTTTCCATTTAAATCAGGAATTACTTCTCCAATCTAATTCGATAAAAAATCAATTATTTTATTTATTAATAATAAAATAAATAAATATACAGCTTTAGCAATATCAGTTGATGATGGAATAATATTTTGTGCAGCTCCACGTCCATTTCGCCAATCCTATAGACATAAAAATATAAATAAAAATCTTTTTTTTTCAGTAATTTAATTATATACATTCTTTGATGGACCATCAACAGTTTTTTGCATAGCAGTGTACGAATGTACAGTTGTCATTAAACTTTCAATAATATCAAATTTTTCATGAATAACTTTAACAAGTGGTGTTAAACAATTTGTTGCAGATGATGCAATTGAAAGAATTATTTCATTTCCTGTATATGTATCTTCATTAACACTCATAGCAAACATTGGAGCATCAGCTGATGATTCTGTTATTAGAACTTTTTTAACACCGGCTTGTAAATGTGATTGACATTTATCAATTGTTGTAAATAAACCACTTGATTCAACAACATATTCAACATCTTAAGAAAAACAAACATATTAATCAATTATTGATTTGTCAACATCCAGATAAAAAAACATACCGAGTTGATTCCATGGAATTTTTGATGGTTCTTCTCTAAAAATAAATTATAATTCGACATTAAGATTTATTGATTTTAAATATTTACTCATTGAAAACACTGATTTCTTGACCGTTAACAATAAGTTTTCTATCTTTAAATGAAACTTCACCATTGAAATGTCTATGTGTTGAATCATATTCAAACAAATAAGCCACATTATCAACAGAAATAAGTGGATCTATAAGAACATATTCTATTAGAGAGATAAACAAACAAAACATATCATACTAACCATTAATGCCAACTACTTGAATACGTTGTTGAACTGCACATCGAAGAATAAGTCGACCAATATGACCGAAACCATTAATACCAATTTTAATATGCCATGCAGTATATGGACTAGTAGAGAAAGAAAAAATAAAAAATATATATTGATACAATGAACTTGTACTCACAAACAATACAATGGATTATTTGATAATAAGATTAAAATTTCATTGAATTTTTCTTGTTCATCAAATGTAGCTATATTTAAAAATTCATTTATTTCTTGTTCATTTTTTTTCCATATATATTGTGAAGATAAACCAGGTTTCAAATTGACGTTCATTGTTGCCATATAAAATTTTTTACTATGAGACGTCCAAAGGATATCCATGTTTAATACATCAGTAATACAACAATATTCCAATTCTAACGAAGGATAATCAACCATATATTCCGTTATCGGAGCTAAAAATTAATGAAAAATTTTCTTTTTTTTTTAAACTAAGGATATTTCAAAAGTTCTATTTCATCAATTAAAAAACATGAATCTCATTCCTCATTTATATTATTTATTTCACATGACTTACCTGTTGTTTCACCTTCATTCGTATCACTTGTTTCCATCATTTCATCATCATTTTCACTCATATCTTTTATTTCATCATCACTTTCAGCTGAAAGTGGATTATCTATATCAGTAATTGATGTTGGTTCACGATCAATAGCCTTCATTGCTTTTTCTTCTTCAGTTCCTGGAAATAAATTAAATATTGATGTATATTTTAAAATTATTTATTAATTAAAATTAACCTGCTTCTTCTTCTTCTTCTGCTTTTGTATCTTTTGTTATTGAATGAATAATAATTGTTCGAAACAAGAGATGATGATAAAAATAGTAAACTTCAGGATCTTTAAATAATTTAATTATTTCTTTTATTGATCCCAAGTTCAATAATGCAAAGGCCTTTTTAATTCGAATAGCTTCTTCCATAGTACCACCACCAACAACTAAAATCACATCATCAATTGGTATATTAGGTGTATGTCCAGGTTTTGTTTTTGGTATGTTTAGACGTTTTCGAAGTTTTTGCCAAATCTTGTTTAACATTTCTTCAAGGATATTTGTTAAATCAAGTTGACTTTCATCAAAATCAAACGCGTGGTGGTATAAAAAACATTGTGGTTCTTTTTCGAATTGAAAATACAATAAACAGAATACACATGTGCCAAAGGAATTTGATTCAATGATACCCGGACTGATACCATATCCATTCATCTTTACCCGCACACGTTTAATTGCTTTGTCGTCATCTGACATTGGAAAATTTTTTTTATCGATCTAAAATATACAGAGAGTTATGGGTGCAAAAAAGAAATTTAATTCGTTTTATTATTCGAATTGTTTCTTTAAATTTTTCTAGTAATTTTGAACAAAATTTATCTTAGCTAATACTTAACTAGTTAAAAAAACTCACGGATATCGTCCAATCTTATGTGTTAATGGTGAAGTATTTGATGGGATTTGTGCATCACCTTACTATAAACAAAAACTCTATTGAACAAATACTCATGAAATTTTCTTCAGTAGAATCATGTATAGCAATTCGTCGTCGAAATATTGAATTATCATGTGATGTTGATATCATTTTTCCAACTATGTAAGAAAAATATTTTATATTTTATATTTTACTTAAAATATATATTCAAACGAGATATAGGATCAGCAGGTTTATACAAACGCCATACCACATTATTTCTTTTGAAGACGACTCGTAGCATGCAATCAACAAGGTGTTTGAATTAATTGTGTTGCAGCTAGATATTGTTTATGAAAATTTTTTTTTCGATTTTCGTTGAATATGTAAAGCAAAACAAGATCCTTAAATAATACGAAATTAATCGTAAAGCGATCAATCTATATACAAGCCTAAAATGTCCTAAATATAAAAAAAGAATAAATTGTATAAATTATTCATTTACACCTGCAAACAAAAAAAAACATGGCATTGTTAAGTTTTAATAACTAAAAGACTTTCTTTTTAGTAATGAATAGAAGAAAAGTAAATAAATATGTTAAAGGGGAAGACACACACTCTAACTATTGCATACGAACACTGTTCGTCGAAAAGTGAAAAGTACGTCTTTATATATATAGATGAGAACGATGAGAGAGAGAAAGAAGAAAGATAGATCATAAGGATAGTATATGATCTTGTGTGTTAACACAGATCATAACAGCCATACCAATCGTCGATAAGCAAACTATTACAATTTGTCCAGCGCCTATTGACTTAAACGTTAAAGAATAAATTAAAATCCTGATCTCATCTTTTTCATTTACATCTATGAGGAACACAATCTCCCTATTTAATTGTAGCGAATAAAACGTTCTAACTAACAATTTTTATCGTTAAATAATATTGCTTACTAGTTACAATGCCAAACCAAAGCATATCAGCATATGATTCATATGATTTTGCCTCTTTGATAATATAATCTTATTCAGCCAAATAAATAAAATAAAATACTGTAAGAAGTGCACTAAAACTCATACGTTGTTGTAATTAATTCAATTCGATGAAGATATGTTACATTAAGTTTCCATGCATGCGCTATATGACGAACATGTAACGTTTGTAAAATTTGAAAAAAAAAAGAATTATCGTTAAAAGAGAAACCATGATTTATCAAGAAAATGACTGTTTTATTTTTACCCAATTACAAATGATGCTGCCATAAGTAGAGGAGAATAAAATCGATTCGTTTAAGTGTTATCTTTTGATATTAATATTTGAATTAATTGAACCAATTCAATCAGAAATATGAAATCCAGCGACAATTGATGAAGCAAGAACAACAAATAAATCAATCAAACTAGCCAATGTTCTTATAAAATATAATCTTTCAATCCATCTTTTAAATTTCACACGACAACATCAGCTGACTAAACACGAATAATATATTCCGATGCAAAGAAGATTAATAAAAAGTTTCCTAGAGAATCTTTTTTTTTCAGAAAATAACATTCTTTTTTTTTTAAATTTACGAGATGAATAAATATTTATATCATTTCTTCTTCATATTCACCTATAGCACACACACATCACCGAAGATCAAACAACAAAGAATCATAAGAAACCTAAGAAAAATTCAATTTAATATTTTCTTTATAATATAAAAACCAAGAACAATAACAATATGCAAAAAGACACACGCATTCTCATACAATTAATTTATTTATTAATTTCAAATATTTATTTTTCATCAAGTTTGTTTTGTACTAGAAAAATTCTTTTTCTTCGTACTTGTTTTTTCAACATATCAAAACTTTTTTTTCTCTCGTATACTAATGATATCAAAAAATGATAGGCGAAACAAATCCATCTACGGCTAGC